>CM071928.1:45160592-45467943 GCA_016081115.2 Rehmannia glutinosa
GATTGATCTCATTTCTCTTGCAAGGATTGTTGGGACTTTTATAGGTGTTTAGCGGCCGAACAAATCCCAATGTTGGAAAGCAAGAGAAAAATACCAAAAAGTAAAGTATAGAAGTGCTATGAATAAGAGAGTGTACGAAATTATGGATCCCCTGTGTGCTATTTATAAGTCTAAGTCTATACAAGGTGGAAGAATCCAAAAGGAAAGGGAAAAATCGGAATAAAAAATTCTAGAAAAATCTCGCGGCAGCCACAAGAAGTTGTCCCACGCGCATGCTTAAGGCTGGCCGTGCTCCATCTTTCCGCGCGGCTTGCGCGCCTGCCTTGCATGTGGCCCCGCGCGCGTCCCCGCTTATGTTGTGCGTGTTCGCGCATTCTTGCGTGGCGTGCTCAATCACTTCAAAATTGACGCTTTGCGTCGCGCTCCTTGCGCCAAGACAACGCCGACGCTTTGACCGCCTTTCGCCTAATGTCCGTTTTTGACCATTTTAGCCCATTTTTAAGTTATCTTTTACTTAAAAACCTACTTAAACAAACAAAAACACCATACGTAACATATGACAATATAAAAATGGGGCTTAAAAGACACAAAACATACGCACAATCACTCACACGAAAAATAGAAATCACGCAAAATTCACACACAAAAATATATAAAACAGGGTACTCAAGTCTTGTCGTACTAAAGAAGGATGGTACGATGAGATTGTGTATCGACTATCGAGAATTAAACAAAGTTACAATCAAGAATAAATATTCATTACCTCGAATAGACGATTTGTTCGATCAAATTCAAGGTGCAACAAAGATTTTCAAGATTGACTCGCGATCGGGTACCATCAATTGAAAATAAAAGAAGATGATATACCCAAGACAAACTTCAACACGAGGTATGGACACTATGAATTCTGGTTATGTCGTCGGGTTGACTAATGCCCCAACAGCTTTCATGGACTTGATGAATCAGATATTTAAAGATTTTCAAGATAATATCATTATTGTTTTTATCGGTGATATCTTGATCTACTCTAGAAACCAGAGTTAATGGACCTCCAGAAAATGAACGTAGAGGTTGTATCACTGGGGTCCATTGAAGCTACATTGACATCATTAACACTCCGAGCAATGATACTTGATTGAATTCAACAGGACCAACAATGTGATGATTACTATGCCAAACTGAAGAACGATATTGCCTCTGGAGTGTCTTCTGATTTCAAAATATCTAAGGATGGAGTACTACGATTTAAAGAACAATTGTACGTGCCCAACAAGGAATATCTCCGAGAGAATGTTCTAGCAGAAGCGCATTCAACGCCATATTTTGTACATCCAGGAGCTACTAAGATGTACAGAGATTTGAAGATGCATTACTGGTGGCCAGGTATGAAAGGAGATATTGCACAATACGTGGAACAACGTTTAATCTGTCAACAAATAAAGGCGGAACATAAAAGGCCAGCTGGAATGTTGCAACCTCTGCCTATTCCAAATGGAAATGGGAAACGATCACCATGGATTTTGTGATAGGTTTGCCTAAAATCGACACGATGCTATTTGGGTAATCGTAGATAGATTAACCAAATCCGCTCATTTTATTCCTATTTGTTCTACCTATTCCATGGATCGATACGCACAACTTTATATACAAGAAGTTGTTAGACTTCATGATGTGCCACTATCTATTATTTTAGATAGAGACTCTAGATTTTTATCTAATTTCTCGGAGGAGTTTAAGGTATACGCTTAGAACACGACCGCCGCTTAGATCGCTTATCACCCTCAAACCGATAGACAATCTGAACGGACAATACAAACTTTAGAAGATATGCTTAGAGTTTTTGTTCTAGATTCTCAAGGACAGTGGAGTAAACACCTACCTTTGATAGAATTCTACTATAACAACAACTATCAAGCCACACGGATAGCTCTGCTATGAAGCACTATATGGTAGAAACTGTAGATCACCAATCCACTGGGACGAGATTGGTGAAAGAAGGCTTTTAGGCCCGGACATGATTCGAGAAATGACAAAGGTTGTGACGTAAATTCGACAAAGTATGGAAACCGCTCAGAGTCGACAGAAAAGATACTCATATCAAAGAAGAAGAATATTAGACGATCAAGTGTTTCTTAAGGTGGCATCGATGAAAGGGGTAATGCGATTTGGAAAGAAAGAAAAACTTAGTCCTAGATACTTTGGTCCATTCCATATCACAGAAAGAATTGGTGATGCCGCTTATGACACTTTTCCGGCATCAATGGCTCCAAGTGCACAATGTCTTTCACGTATCTATGTTGAGAAAGTACATTTCAAACCAATCTCATATTTTGAAACAAGAACCAATAGAATTAAAAGCAGACTTGAGTTACGAAGAGATACCTGTGGAGATATTGTTACGAGAAGTGGATAAGCTAAGAAATAAGGAAATCTCATTAGTTAATGTACTTTGGAGGAATCAATCTATTGAAGAAGCTACATGGGAAATAGAAGACGAGATGAGGGCTAAGTATCCTGACTTGTTTCGGTAAGTAAAATTTCGGGAATGAAATTTTTATAAGGAGAGGAGGATGTAATACCCGAGCCTCTCACTACTCACCTCGCTAATATAGTTCATGTACTAAACTTATTTATGTGCTACTTGCATTGATATTAGTATTTGCACAATTTATTTTTCATTTTAGATGGCATGATTAATTTTATAATCTGGAACTCTCATATAGTACTACTGGTTAGGTTACTAACTTGAGCAGTTGATCATATATTTAAATGAGAACATCTAGGTGTCAAATTGGTAGATGCTAGCTATTAAGTTATATGTGGTAACATTAAAAGTATAAGAGTTACAAGACTACACATGATAAATTTATAGGTGAATGTGGCATCTATAGGTTTTATATATATGAAACTTATTACATATTATATTGATTTCAATATATATATATATATATATATATATATAATATATAACAACTCCCATGATATGATGTTGCATGTGTTAATAGTATATATATATATACACACACATCATGCTATATATATATATATATACATACTATGCGTATGTATGTATGCTATTATCATATATAAGTTAATAGATTTGCATGCACATATATATACAAACTTAACAATGAAGGACGGTTGATTAATATATATATATATATATATATATCTCAGTTTCATTCAAAATGCACTTAACCGCCTCAAACAAAATATGTTAAAATACATATTTATCCCTTATAAACACATATATAAAAAAAAGTAGTCTTATAACTAATACATGTGTCAACGCTTTAATCCTTATAGTACTAATTATTATATATGTGTGTGTTCATCATTGGTCAAAAACTCACCTACACACTCAACAGTAAATATAGAGAGTAAAGATAGTAGGCCAAGAAAAACAAACAAAAGCAAGGAAAAACAAGGGAAGTGAGAAGTGAAATCAAGAAGGGAAAATCAGTTCTTATGGTAACGGTAAGTATCTATAATTCAATTTTTCATTAAAAATTTTGTTGACTAAGTATAAAAGAAAAAAAAAGAAAAAAGGAAGAAATAGAGAAGGTAGCAAAAAAACTCGGCAATAGGGAAGGAAATAGGTAAAGCTAGTAGCCTTGTTTATGTTTTAGGACTTATCATTCTATAATCTAGAAATTGTCTCGTTCCGTTTTGTTCAAAAATAAACACCACTTACATAATTAACAATGAACAAATTTTGAGGTTATCAGATTGCTCAAATCTAAAGCAAATATTATATTAATACTATAATATATCGAATAGATTACCTAATCTCTCATTATCTCATGAAAATAAGAAAATCCATTAGGAAAATATATTGTTAGTGAAGACCAAATATCTATATAATCCTTAATCATATAAGACTTCTATATTGTGGCCTTAAGCTAGGGAAATACATATTTAATTGAATAGAAAATAATTAATATACATGTGTCTAAAAAATTACTGATTTAATTAAAGTGTTGAAATATCTAACTGAAGGACGTTAAAATATGTTCAAAAATGAGAAATTAAGTGTTTTAGGAATTTCATTAATTAGAGTCATGTTATAAGTAGACTAGGTTAAAATTTAAGATTTAATTCTGTTATTGAAGTTGGCATCGCATACTTAATGATTTGAGAATAGAAGTTGATATTTTATATTTTTACAGGTTTTACTACACATAAAATTAGGGGAGAAAGACAAACTATCTAACTTTCAATAGAATTTCCAAGGGTAAAAGGTAAGTGAAAATCCATCTGCAACTACAATGCATGAACATAGTATTTCATGTCTTATTGATACTAATGCGATTCTTGTATCTTGATGGATGCATTATAGAAACCTTGATGTTCATATGTTTCTTGGTGGATATTGGAGTGTGATGTTTCATTGAGCATGTTTAAGATGAGGCATGCACGACATGACTTCCTTTGAAAAGAAAAGAATTTGGTTGACCACGGCTAGTGCATCGAGGCATGCGAGGCATGCTTTTATGATATATTTTTAGGGTGCGAGCTGGTGTTACTTCTGAGGATCATAGGGGTTGATAGGGGTGTGCCTCGATGGTCACGCAGGGGGACTACACTGACTATACCCTTATTGACACGTCAGGGAAGACTCGAGGGATCATTGGGGAAGACGGGGTGGACCTCAGCGGTCCCAGGAGATGGCCCTAGGCGGTGTCAATTTGATTATGGCCATGTGATTATTGATATTGTGTTGAGCTCTTTCCGATGCATAGCAGGTTGGTCAAGGGCCCAATGAAAAGAGATTATTCTAAATAAAATATTTCAACTCATCTTGCGCACTTCTGGTAAAATATCTTGGAATGCATTGCATTTGTATTACATTGTTCTTTCAAAGATGCATGATTTTCTACATCGGGCATTAGCTCACGTAGTTCATGCATTGTAGGTGAGTCTGGTGATGCTGGATTTCATGGGCTTACTGGGCAGGCTGTTGGAGCTCTTACAAGTTACTGAGGACAGTGTACATGGATGATGACCTATTGGGCTATATTGATGGGTCATCTTTCTCTATTTGTTCTTGTATTATATTTTGGTTTTGGGTTGTACCCTCTTTTGAAATTTCTGATGTAAATATGTACATGTAAATAGTTGGGTGATGTGGGTTATGTGTTTGATCATGTTGATGTATGTTGTGTTTAATAACAGGGTTGGTTACCTCTTTTGTTTGTGGACATGGCTTATCCTTATGTTATAATTAAAATCATTTTTACTTGTTTGTTGTTAAAATGTCACAGGGATAGAAAAAATTGTTACACATTTTACATAGAGTTTGTGGCCGAGTTTTACTATTTATAATTTTCCAGTAGTCCTAATAGGGATGGGCGTCACAATCTGATGGTCCAAATTGCATCTCTTTCGAAGGTCCATTATGCACCCCTGCATACGAACAAATGTGTCCCTTAAAGCTCCACGCAACTATGTGTACGTGTGAAGTGCAAAGTGCACCTCTAAAGCGCCCAATGCGACTAAGTGTGACGTGTGTGGCCTCGGCCCGACTGGGCTTGGCTCGGATGGTGCTCAGATCGTCTTGGTGCTTTTTGAGCTAGCAAGACTACCAAAATTAACTTGATCCACTAGTGGTGTACCATAAGGAGCTCCACATGATTACTCATTATTATTGGTGAAGCTCTATATAAACAAATCAATAATTTAATATTATTTCCATCTGGGATGTGTCTTCCCACATTCCCACCCTTTTATATTCCATATATATATAAATGGCATTTAAGTGCTCGCTTTATACATTAACTTTTCTCACCCAAAATTAGTTTTGAGAAATTCAAAATGCTAAATTCATCTACCCGCGGTGTAGATTATGATTATATAATTTATTTTTTATTACTAAAAAAGATCTCACTTAAATAATTGGTCAAAACCTATTTTATTAAACTAATTTCCAAAGATCCCCACATGAATGAATATTAATACATGCATGTATGCATAGTTACTGCATCATTCGAAAGTTCCGATGAACCATTATTGCAAAGAAGATAGGTAGCTTGTGGCTTTGAACCTTCCTTAGTAAAATCCTACCGATTTACTAGTCATGCTTAGTTACACGATTTCTTAAACAATTCAGCCATTTGTGTAAACCAAGACAACAATACTTATACAATAGAAGTTCTAACACATTTTGTTCTCACGTTATGTCCATTTTGGTCATGGACCATATCTTAGATTCATAAGTGTTACAAGTAGAAGTCGTCAATACTTCTCACTTACATAGATGATTTACTATAAAGAGTATCCTGCCATACTCCCGTTAGTCCAAGTGGATACGAAAATCTAGGGGTGAATAGATTTTCCAAATTTTTCGATTTATGCCCTCTTTTTTTAACAATATGATAACAAATAGAAATATACAGAAAAATAAATCAAAACTCAAGGATTTTGTAGTGCTTCAATCCACATAGGGTCTACATCCGCTGCCACTTGGTATGTCGGAGTGGATTTCGACAAGAAAATTTTATTAATCAATACCAAACGATTAAAACTTTGCCTTGAAGAGCACCAAACTCTTCTTACAACAACAACCTTGAAGAGCACCAAACTCTTCCGACTCAAAGAGCACCATACTCTTCTACACCTCAAAGAGCACCAAACTCTTCAACACGAAAAGCACAAAGTGTTTCAACCAACTAACTCTAATCAACCAAACGTGTTCTTTCCAGAAGAACACTAACATTGATTTCTTGTTTTGGATGATATTAAAGTACAATCAAGATTACACTTTAAATGAAATATTACAACTCAAGAGTGCAAGTGTAATTAAGAAGGAAAGCCTATCAAGCAAGATGTGAAAGTGTAGTGCTTAGGCTATTATGACAAGAATGTTGAATATGAAGTACAATAGATTTGCTGAGATTTTCTTGTTATGTTGTAGAATTGTGTGTTGTATTTGATCCTTCAAATTCTTCAACTATTTATAAAGAAGCTTCAAGATTTTGATTTCCAACATAGGCTCCTCCAAGTTGAAACTTGTCTGCAAAAGAAGGATAAAAAAAACTACAAAAATGGTTAAGAATTGATAAAGTAAATCTTATTGATAAGTGTCGTAGCAACGGATAGAATTTGCTATCAAATATCCTATAGTGACTAGTTGCTATGTTGAAAACTCGAAAGTTTGAACTGTTGGATCAAGACTTGACAAAGATCTGAACATAAGGCGACCGATCACTATCTATAGAGACTTGGCCGCTATACCATGGCGACCAGGCACATGGACAATGATCGTCTGCTATGTTTACAGAGAGAAAAACTTAATTTTGGCAATCTGCAGGCACCGATCGCTCTATATAGCGACCAGTCACTCTCATCTTTTAAAATTTCTCTATTTCTAGTCAATTTTAAAAACACTCGGGTACCGGTCGCCCTTGATAGAGACCGGTCGCCCTCTTCACAAAGAAGTTGTTCGAATTTTGACAAAAAATAGAGTTCAGGAAATACTTCAAACACTTAGTAAAAAAATGATCAAAATACATTGAAGTATTTTGACAACTTTTAAAAATATTGTTTTGGTTTAAAACTCTTCTATGTGTTTTGGTTTGAAACTTAACTCGTAAAAATCATCTAAATCAAAAATAACTTTATTCTAACAACTCCGCCTTTTAGGTATAGGAATCATTAAAAGATAAACTTAACATCACCACACTCTGCAGGTTTTTCACTTGGACGTTCTGGGAATGAGCTGAAATAGGTCCCAAGTGTTCAACTGAACATTCATAACTTAGTTGTCCCATTGAACCAATGTCTTGGGATCTCCAATTCACAAGGTTGGGTTGCCGCTATGAATATTCTTATGTGGATTTTAAACTCATTCCCCTTAACAACTTGTACATTTGATCTCGATTTATACCTTAGTTAATGGATCCACTAGGTTTTCCTTTGACTTCACATAGTCAACCGAAATAACCCTTCGAGATCAATTGGCTAATAGTGTTATGCCTTCGACGAATATGTCTAGATTTATCATTATACATACTACTTTGTACCCTTTCAATTGTTGATTGACTATCACAATGTATCAATACATCAGACATTGATTTATTCCAACAAGGAATATCTTCTAAGAAATTTCTAAGCCATTCATCTTCTTCTCCGGCTTTATATAAAGCAATGAACTCGGATTTTATAGTGGATCGAGCTATACACATTTGCTTATAAGATTTTCATGACACTGCTCCTCCACCTATTGTGAACACATATCCACTTGTGGGCTTGGAGTCTTTTGTGCCTGATATCCAATTGGCATCATAGTTTTCTTCTAATACTGCTTGATATCTCGTATAAAGTATTTCATAGTTCATGGTATACTTTAAGTATCTAAGCCCCTTTGTCAAGCCTTCCAAAGTGATCCTTATTAGGGTTACTTGTGAACCTACTTAGTGTTAGAAAATTTATTGTATAGATTTTGAAAATGCTTAGAAAACTTAGAATTTGAAAGTTAGCACCCCATTTTATATATGTATTTCAACTTTGTAATAGTTAGATTGTTAGTTGAATTATCAAGCAACTAAGTTGAAGATGCGTAAGACTTGTTGAATAAGTGCGAGCAAATTCAATCGAGTCGCAATGAGTAGCCAAAGAACTTCATCAAGTATAGCGATTGTTTTTCTTTCAAGACTTATAGCAGAGTCATCCATGAATCCAACAAGACTCGACTTATGGGGTAAAAACAATTTGAAGGACTTAGAGAAAGATCAAGAAATCACAAAAGAAAAGTCAAGACTTACCCTTTTCTTTTTCAGATGAGACTTTGACCTACAACCTTAAAAAGTTGTCTTCTTGAAAGAGTGCAAGTAGTAGGTGTTAGATAAATATTTTTATCATGATTTTGATGATTTTGTTTAAATGCGTTTTTACAAAGAAACAATGTTTCTAAATGTTGTCCAAATACTCCATTCATCATAAAATGTTTTTACTAATTTTTCTGAGTATTTCTTGAAGTTTATTTTTGACAAAAATTGGACAATACTGCCTCGTGTTGGAATGGTCGCCCTATAGGGAAACCCGTACTGAGTTAAGTTTTGAAACAAAACGGACGGAAGGTAAATCGGGAGAGTCACACGAAGCAAGCCCTCGAGAACAAGATTCCCTCGTATTGATTTTTGAGGACCCCAACCGGCCCACATAGGGGGTGACCATCGGACTTTTGTCGATCGGTCCCCCTATGTATTTTCGTGAAAATACTTTCAAATCTTATCTCTCGCGACCGGTCACTATACGGTGTTGACAACAAACTATCCGTTGGGTTTTCAGACAACTTTTCCCTAATTTAAGGGGTTGATTTCTATCAGCTATTTATTGAGTTTAATTACATTATTTTTTTTGCAGAAATCACTCTCCAAGAAGGAGCCAATGTCCGAAATCAAACCAAGACCTCTCCTATAAATAGAGGTTCCATTCAAGCAACAAGACACAACACAACATACAAGCAAAAGCATACAAGCAAACACATTGTCAAAAACTCTTGTTGTATTAGCTTTAAGTACTTTCACTTGCACACTCTTGAGGTCTAGGCTTTTCATTCTTGATTACACTTGCACTCAATATTTGTATTATCATTATCGAGTTGTAATCTTGATTTTTGTCCACCATCCAAAACAAGATATCCTTGTGGTTGTTCTTGTGGTAAGAGCACACTGGGTGATCTTAGGTGTTGAAGAGTGTGGTACTCTTTCATAGGTGTTGAAGGAAGATTGTGGTAATCTCCTTGACGGTGTTGTAAGAGGATTGTGGTAATCCTCAAAGGTGGTGTTGTATTAGTTGTAGTAATTAATAAAACTTCTTTTTCTTTTTCAAAACCCATCCCGGATATACTGGGATGGTAGAGCACGTAGTCGCTAGGTGGGGTGAAGCTCTTTAAATCACGTGTGTTGTTTATTTTTTGCATTTTCAGTTTCTATCTTTGCTTGTTCATTCAAAAAGAGGGCAAAATTTGAAAAAAACCGGGATAATCTATTCACCCCCCTCTAGATTATCGTAGCCACTTGGACTAACAAGTGGTATCAGAGCCAAACTCTTTGGCTAGCTCATTCCGAGTAAAGAGGAAAGATCCATGGCTACGAATGAAGCTTATCTCACCACCGGCGCCTCCACTAACAAGCCACCACTATTCGACGCCAACAACTACGCATTTTGGAAAGACCGTATGGAGTGCTTTTTACAAGGGTGCGGGTTTGACATTTGGAATGTGGTTATTGAAGGAGTTGCTCAACCAACCAAGAAATTGGAGGACGGCACCTCGGCTTCCAAACCTTTCAAGGAGTTCGATGAAAATGACAAGAAGGTTTTCTCTCTAAACGGTAAGGCCTTAAATATTTTACATTACTCTCTTACCGCCACCGAGTATAATCGGATAAGAGGCATAAGATCGGCACATGAAGTTTGGGAAAAATTAGAGACTATATATGAAGGAACCAAGAAGGTCAAACAAGCAAGAAAAACCATGCTTGTTAAAGACTTTGAAAACTTCAATATGCATGATGGTGAAAGCATTTCAAAAATGGTGGAAAGGCTTGACAACATCGTCAATCCTCTTGTGGCCCTCGGTAAAGTCATCTCCGAAGAAGACAAGGCGACCAAGGTATTGAATGCACTCCCCGGCTCATGGTCCGGGAAGGTGACGGCTATCACGGAAGCACAAAATCTCGAAACACTCAAGTTTGATGAGCTCATCGGGAACCTCCTCATTTATGAAGTCTATCTCAAGGAGAGGAAAAATTACAAACCATCCATCACTCAATTGGGTATGCAAAATATTCCTAAAGGTTTAGCATCTTCTTCTAATAACTTTTATTATGATAATGATGAGGATGATGAAGAGACGGCCACACTTGTCCGGAAATTTACAAAATTTGTGAAATAAGGCAAGAAAACCGAGAGACAACTCGTGTTTTAAATGCGGAAAATCGGGGCACTTCATAGCCGATTGCCCAAAACTCGAAGAGGAGGAACAAAAGAAGAAAAAGTCTTTTCCAAAACAGAAGGCTCTAAATGCGGATGTCAAAACTTGGGATGAACTACTCGACACATCCGATGAGGAAGGTGAAACCGAACATGGTCTTATGGCCATAGACGATGAAAATAACGAGGTACGCTCTAACTCCTCAACTTCCTCCTTAGTTGATGAATTGCAATGTGATTTTGATGAATTGCAAATTGAATTTCAAAATTTGATTGTTAAATACAAAACTTTGAAAAAGGAGCATAAAGAGCTTAAAATTGTCTACTTCTTATGAATCTCTTGACAAAGCTCATGCTATTACTCTTACTAAAGTTCATACTCTTGAAACCGAAAAACAATCGCTCACCAATGATCTTGAATGTTTAAAAAAGGATGTGCATCGTTTTAATATAAGTACAGACAAAGTTACAAAAAAATTAGATGCACAAAGAGGTGAGCATTCCAAATTAGGAATTGGCTATAAACCTTTTCAACCTATTTCAAAGAAAAATGACCAAGGTCCGACTTTTGTTCGTGCTAGTAGTGCCCACAATCTTATTTGTTTTTAATGTGGTAAAGTTGGTCATTATGTTGCTCATTGTAAATTGAAGAACAATTTTAGCTATGTTTGGAGACCTAAAGGTCTCAAGACTAACCCCCATGGACCCCAAAATTATAGGGTACCTAAAAGTGGTTCATTTGTAGGTAATAGGGGCTATAACAACCATGGAGTATTCAAAATGGCTCGTGGACAGCGGGTGTTCACGCCATATGACCGGAAAGAGAGAACGTTTTACCAACATAAAGCTCCAAGAAGAGGGTATGGTCATGTTCGGCAATGGGAAGGGAAGAATTCTTGGAAATGGAGAAATTGGTAATTCTTCTTTCTCTATTAGTAATGTTCTTTTAGTAGAAGGGCTTAAGTTTAATTTGATAAGTGTTAGCCAACTTCGTGATTCATATTATAATGTTGTTTTCAATAAGGAAAAATGTCTTATTCTTAAAAATGATGAAATTATTTGTGAAGCAAATAGAAAAGGCAATCTTTACAAAATTTGTACAAGTGACTTGGTTAGTCAAAATGTTTCTTGTTTTGTCGCCAATAATGATTTAGCGAGTTTATGGCATAGGCGACTTGGACATGTTGGATACAAGAATTTGAAAAATATTTACAAAAATCAACATGTAAAAGGACTACCCAAATTGAATTTTGAAAATCTTGACTTATGTGACACTTGTCAAAAGAACAAATTAGTTAAAAGTAGTTTTAAGCCCAAAAATGAAATTTCCACCACCAAGCCTCTACAACTTCTTCATTTAGATTTGTATGGGGATATTAGTACGGCTAGTCTAAGTGGAAAACATTACACTTTCGTTATTGTCGATGATTTTTCTAGATATACTTGGGCTTTTTTTATTGCAAATAAAAGCGATGCCATTAATGAATTTGTTAAGTTGTGTAGACTTATTGAGAATGAAAAGGAAGATACTATTAAGTCTATTCATAGTGACCGAGGTGGAGTTGATGGTGAATTTAGAGTCTTTTGTGAAACCAAGGGATATGCACATAATTTTTTGGCTCCAAGGACACCTCAACAAAATGGAGTAGCCAAGAGGAAGAATAGGACACTTCAAGAGATGAGTCGGTCCATGCTCAATGAATTTTCACTTCTAAAATATTTTTGGGCCGAAGCCATAAGTACCGCTTGCTATGTCATTAATCGAGTTTATATTCGTCCTAAAATGAATAAAACTCCATATGAGCTTTGGAAAGGAAGAACTCCAAATATTAGTTACTTCAAAATATTTGGATGTAAATGCTTTATTTTGAATACAAATGATCAATTAGACAAGCTTGATCCGAAGGCCAATGAAGGGATATTTATGGGGTATTCAACCAAAAGCAAAGCATATCGGGTTTACAATAAGACTAGCATGGTTGTTGAAGAATCTATTTATGTGAAATTCAATGAAGCCTCGGGTGTTGAAAGGATACCCAATGATGATAGTGATGAAGAAGATATTACTGAACCCATTGTTCAAAATGATGCTCAAAATGATCAATCTTCTACCTCAAGTGATCAACCATCCACTTCAAATGTTCATCAAGAAGACAAATGTAATACTTTGGATCTTCCCGTGGCATTGAAATTTAAAGGAGATCACCCAAAAGATCTTATTATTGGTGATCCCCTTGATAAAGTGATGACCCGAAGAAAATTTGCCGAGAAAGCTCTTATATCTCAAAAAGAGCCTAAAAATGCTAAGGAGGCTATTGAAGATGAGGATTGGTTTTTGGAAATGCAAGAGGAGTTCAATCAATTTGAAAGAAATGATGTATGGGAATTGGTACCTTGTCCTCCATCTCAAACAATCATTGGTACAAAATGGGTATTCCGGAACAAACTCGATGATCAAGGTAACATCGTCCGAAACAAGACAAGGTTAGTAGCTCAAGGGTACTGTCAAGAAGAAGGTATTGATTATGATGAAACATTTGCACCCGTAGCACGTTTAGAAGCTATTCGCATTTTACTTGCCTATTCTTGTTTTAAAAATTTCAAACTTTACCAAATTGATGTTAAATCCGCCTTTTTAAATGGTTTTATTCAAGAAGAAGTCTATGTAAAACAACCTCCGGGGTTTGAAAATTTTTCTAGGCCTAATGATGTTTATAAGCTTAAAAAGGCCTTGTATGGTTTAAAACAAGCACCCCGTGCATGGTATGATAGACTTAGCTCGTTTATTTTGCAAAATGGTTTTACAAGAGGTAAAGTTAATACTAATCTTTTTGTATTTGAAAAGGGGCAAGATTGTTTACTTGTGCAAATTTATGTTGATGATATAATTTTTGGTGCTACTAATGAATCCTTGTGCAAGAAATTTTCTAAGTTGATGCAAGGTGAATTTGAGATGAGCATGATGGGGGAGCTTAATTTCTTCCTTGGACTTCAAATTAAGCAATGCCAAGAAGGTATTTATACTTCACAATCAAAATATACAAAAGAACTTTTGAAGAAGTTTGGCATTGAAGAAGGAAGAACCGTCTCTACCCCTATGGCAACAAATGTCAAAATTGACAAAGATGAGAAAGGCAAGTCCGTGGATGAATCAAAATATCGAGGTATGATTGGTAGTTTACTTTATTTAACCGCAAGTAGACCGGACATTCTTCATGCCGTATGCCTATGTGCTCGTTTTCAAAGCAATCCCAAAGAATCTTATATGAGTGTCGTTAAAAGGATTTTTCGATATTTAAAAGGCACTATTCAATATGGTTTATTTTATCCAAAGAATGAAAATATTTCTCTTAAAGGTTATAGTGATTCGGACTATGCAGGTAATATTGATGATCGTAAAAGTACCTCCGGATCATGTCAATTTTTGGGCGATTGCCTAGTTTCTTGGTTTTCAAAGAAACAAAATTGTGTTTCACTTTCAACGACCGAAGCCGAATATATTTCCGCGGCTTTTTGTGTACTCAACTTCTTTGGATGAAACAAACCTTAGCGGATTATAAATGTTCTTATGAAAATGTTCCTATCTTTTGTGATAACATATCCTCTATAAATATTGCTCAAAACCCTGTTCATCATAATCGCTTAAACATATTGAGATTCGACATCATTTTCAAGGGATTGTGTTTCTAAACGAAAATTGAGATATCTTTCGTACCATCTCAAGATCAATTGGCGGACATTTTTACAAAACCGCTATCTTCCGAGACTTTTGCGTCAATACGAGCTCGGTTAGGCATAATGCATATTGAATGAGGTCTACGATTGCATTTTGCATATTTTTAAAACTTAGGGGCTTAAAAATCGGATTTTTGGTTCAAACTTTGGATTTTGGAAAAACAGATCGAACCAAATAATGCACGGGCTTTGAGGCCGACAGGTATCCCTCAGCTCCGACCGGTCGCCCTAAGCAGTTTTTTGGATAAAAACGTTTATGTTCCCAGACTTAGTCATTTTGGCTCTTTCAACTCATTTTTCATCCCATTTGTCATTTGCACACAAATTTCACTTCAAATATGTTTTCTTGCATTAATTCTATCTCTTGGACTTCATTATGCTCGATTATCATCACTATTGCTCATCTTTACCGATTGAATGGTAAGAATTCTACTCCCTCAGCTCAATTGGGTCGAACCCTTGAAAATTTGATTTATATGCAACTTTCTTGATACTTGTTTTATATGGATGTGATGAGCTCATTAATTGTTGATGGTTGGATGTTGTATACATTGATTTGGTGATAAAAATTTTGGCTTGATTACATTTACAAGGGCTATATACAACTTCTTCCATTTTTAACGCCCGCCAAGTGTTCGATGAATTGTCGCAAAGAAAACTTCACAAATTACATGATACTCTTGTTTTTAAAAGTTTCTTACACTTATAGAGATCATGTTTCTTCACTCAAAAGAGCTTTTGCATTTCAAATTATCAACCTCTCCCTTGTTCATTGATCTTTAAGCTTAAAATTCCAAAAGCTCGATAAAACGACTACTTAGCGCACTTTGATATTTATGACTTATGTTTTTATCGTGCTAACATTCTTTTTGATGATTCCAAAGGAGGAGAAACAAGAAATTTGCTCATTAGCTCAAAGAAGCTAATAAAAGCTCGCGAAAGAATTTATAAGCTATGGTTCCTTAAAGCCAAAAGTTGTGAAGTATAATTAGTTCATTGGATGTATTATGGACTTATTTGCATGATCTATGATTGTTCTTGACAGGGGGAGCTTCTAAGCTCATGTTTTTTCATGTTTAGATTGTAAAAGCTAAAGCTTCTAGCTTGTGTATTAATTGGGGTAAGTTCGAGAATGGTCTATTTTGATGTTTTAGTTACAATTATAGCCTTCCATATTAAAAGAGTTCAAATATTCACTGAAGTTCCCATTATACCCTTTATAAAAATAAGGAAACATGATTAAATTCGTTCCGGATATCACGAATATGAACACTTTCGATTCTATTACCTTTCATTCATTGGGCATTGTTACACCTATTTAGATCCGTCTCCATTCGGAGGTTTTAAATAGATCATGTCAGGTTTCCAGCCGATAAACTTAACAAGTCATAGAATTAAAAGATGTTCGATTCTATGTTATCAGTTCCAAATTAAGGTTTATAGGTGAAAATGGAAATAGTCCATTACGACCATATCAGGAGCAACATGCTTCCGTAAAATTAATAAATCCCTTAGAATTCATACCTTCTTTGACCGAAACAGCTCCGGGTGAGATGGCTCGCAACACCACCAATCGGAAAATTACTGCCCCCGATCGTTTGACAAACGGCTCCTCACTGCTCAACCTCACCCTCGGGGAAGATGATCTCGCAGTTATCCGACTCCTTTCAAGAATCGCCAAAGACACGGCCTTGGTTCGTTTCCTACTCCAGGCGTATAAGTAATTCTTCAAAGGGATAGATCAATAGTACACTATGAACACATGTTGAACAAACAGCCTTTATTTTATTAAGAACTTAAAGTAAAATTCATTACATCAGTAATCTCCTTTTGGGAGGAGAAAACTTGTTTAGCCTCTCATAAAGGCTATCACACTCTTGTACATAAAATTAAAAAACTAAAATTTAAAACCAAAAACACTGAAATCTAAACTCACAACTATGTTTACAAAGAAAATTTTTATTGTAGAAGACTCAGGGAAATGTTCGATATCCTCAGCCTTCAGCAAATATTGACATTTATAGAGGTAGAAGACCTCTACGTTCTGTATTATTGCCCTTAAGTTGATGTCTCTTTCATTCTTGAATTATTGCTCCACTTGCAGCAATTAGTTGGCATCCAACTCATCTTCACATGGGTTGGGCCTCTTCTTCATGTCCTGTATCCGAAGTTTTTTATGCAAACTTCCAAATCATGCTGACTCATCCTTCGTCTTTTAGTAACTTGGACGGCATCTTTCATGGACCCACTTTTCGTCTTTTTGTTGAGTGGGTTGTCACCTGTCTGGAGTCACATGCCTCCACTAACTTTGTTGGGGAATCTACTTTTTTGTGGTCCCCGAAACTTTTGATACTTCTGCGACTTTTTTTCTCCATCGCCGAGTCTTCTTCGATCAACTTTTGGTCGGAATCCTTTGCTGAATTTCAATTCCTTCTGGTTTTGGCATCTGGGACAGACCCAAAGTTCCCAATGGCCGATGTGAGCCATATTACGATTTTTTAAGAGTTTCTTTACTCCCCAAGCATCTTATTTTCCCACGAGAAGATTTCTTTTCTTTTCGAACAGGTCTTCTGCAAACCTTGTAGTTTTTCCTGTCATGGTATTTAACAGGAATGATCCGTTTACTGAATTCTGGTAGAACTTGAACAGAAACTTGACTTTGTCCATCTCCGTGAGACGGACCCACAATCCCCATGCCCTTCTTGTTGTAATCTGATCTTCGGTGAAGGTCATGGCCAATTGTATTTCTTCCGAATTTGCCTCCATGATATTTAAAGGGCTTTTTCATCCGTCGTCGGCCTCGATGTAATGGAAGGCTTCATGTCCACCTTTTTCGATGGGCTCTGTCGCTGCACTTATGAAATACAGCTCCAATGTATCCCCTCGTTTTAGGCTATCATTATTGGACCAGCACTCGTAAACTGCTTCCTGGATCCATTTTGGTAATTTTGTGATCTCCGGGAAGGCTGGTGAAGTAGTATAGATCGAGGCCAAAGCCCCAAACTCGTACCACCTCTTCTCTTCTTCAGGGCTGGAATTTGGTAACATCCATACCCTTGGATATTTTCCAGAAATATCGATCTTTGTTTTTTCTAGAGATATCCCTTGCCTGGTGATCGGTTCTCCCACCCGCCCGGTATTCCCGCCAAGAAGAAAAACTTTAATCTCGTTAATATCAACCTTAGAATTGCCCATCATAGGCCTAAGATTGATCTCTCCGCCCTTTACCCTGGACGTCTTTAGGTTAATGTGATAACTCGAGATTTGACTGAGTATCGCTTTTCCTTGGGCCAACATTTCTCGCCGGCTTAGGACTTGTCTAGAGGTATTGGAATCCTCTCGCTACGAGGTTGGGAGTCATGTGCTCTAAACGCTCCGATTGCTTATTAGGGGCCCGGAGGAGTGGCCCTTGAAATGCCGTTCTCAACTGAGAGTGAGACTGGACACATGCTCGTATACGATCGGTTACTTTGTCCCGATCATTCCTTTGTAATTTCCCTACCAAATCAAAGATTGATGACCAGTGGTATCAAATTCCTGAGTAGCATTTCAAAATCGGTCTCCAAGATGTCTTGAGGCTGTGAGGATGGAATCAGCTTCAATTCCCTCCATCTCTTGTTAAAAAATCTTTAAGAACATTTTCATGAGATTTTATAATGACAATTTCATAATCATAATATTGACATTCAGCTTGCCATCTAAGTATTCTAACTTTTTCTGGTTTTGATTCAATTTTGTTTTTCAGAAAAGCTTTAACACTTGAATTATCTATTTTTAAAATAAACTTTTTAGCCAGTAAAAATAAAGGCCATTTTTGAAAGCCTTTCTGACTGCAAAGAATTCTTTCTCGTTGATATGTCACCGAGTTGTTTCACTGTCTGTAAAAAGACCGCTGCAATATCTGCATGGCACTTCACCGTTTGGTGTAGCTTTAGTATGAACTGATGCCCACCAATAATCACTGGCATCTGTGTAAAGAACCAGTGCATCTTCATCCTGTGGAATTGCAAGTTTAGGAAGCTTTTTGCAAACTTCTTTAAGCTACTTAATTCCTTCTTGATGTCCATCCTCCCATTTGAATACTGCATCTTTTTTAACCAATGGGCTAACCACCTTCCTGTAATGTGCTAGATTGTTTATGAACATTCCAGCAAAATTGACAACTCCAAGAAAACTCTGAAGTTGCTTCTTGTCTTTCAATGTATCCGAAATCCTCGTATCTTTTCTACAATATGACTTTGTAGGATGATTCCGATTCGTCGATCTCAATTCCGAGGAATTCAACTGCCTTGTTGCGATCACCGCCTTCTTCTCCGAGAGCACTAATCCTTCCTTATGACAAACATCCAAAATATCTCCAAATGCTTGAGATGCTCCTTCATGTTCTTTGATGCGATAAGAATATCATCGATGTACACGAACATGAAACTCGAAATAATGTTTGAAGAGATTATCCATCTTCCTTTGATATATTTGGGGTGCGTTAGCCAATCCCATCGGCATTACGTTCCAAATATAATGTCCTTGTTGTATGGAGAAAGTGAACTTTTGCTTTCTTCATCCATCTTAACTGTAAAATCCGGACTTGCAATCGAATTTTGAGAATATCTTGGCACCTTTGATACGATTAACCGATGTTCTCTCGCTTGGATATAGTATCCGTTAACTCCAAAATATTATTAATCCCCTTACAATTAATAACAAGTCTTGCCTTTCCTCTTTTGATTTCTCCATGGTTTCTGACTAAGAATCCTGGACTACTGTATGGAGAAACTCCTGTTGAAATTAACTTAAGGTCAAGATGTTCCTTAAGTATCTTCTGCATATCCTCACAATCTTCCTGATTCATAAGGATTGGTTTAAATCTCACGAACTCGTACTCCTTTCTGGGTTTAACCTTTAAGGAAGCTTTAAGCTCGTTTTTATCCCACCAAGCCAAAGGATCTTCATTATAATTACTTTGGATCTTCTTCTTGATATCCTCGAGTGATATTTGTTCTTCTATCGTAACGTCACTCTGTGGATTCTCCATTAGACTCATCCATAATTCTGCAATGGCTTGTGGAGTAACTCGTTCTTCTCCTTGTACTCTAAATAAATACAAGTTATTATCCCATATCTTCTTATCCTTTCGGCTTCCGAATTGTCTATAGGATAATAACGCTTCACCAAATTTTCTTCGATCCGCCATTTTTGGATTGCGAAGTTTGGCTTCATCACCACGCTTGCTGCGAAAATTAATAGGCATTTTTCTGTAAAATGCTTCCCGAACAATAATCTTATGATCACATAATATTGTGAAAATAAGTCTTCTTGTCTCATTTTCCTGTGTAAATCTCTTGAATGTTTGTAGGAAATTATTTCCTAGCAACACATCTGCTCCTGTGTCATGGAAATAGATTGGTGGCGTCTTCACTTTGTACCATGGGGTACCACATGCACCTCCGATCATAATTTCTGCTTGTTTAATTCCTCTGTTAAGAATAAGAATTCTTTTAGAGAAATCTCTTCCTGCAATAGCTGGTAATTCTTCTCCAATTTCTTTAGGAAAAACATCCGACTTTGCGATTTATTCTCGCACCTGAATCAATATAGGCGGCAAATACTCGGCCTTGTATTCAATATATAACATTCCGATAGAAATGTATATGGAAAATGGACTAGTGGTCATCTAATCATGTATCTTTTATCAACCACTGTGAACTCCATTCCTTCTTGTAATCTTTTCCAAGGTTTATGATCCTCAAGAAATTCAATTCCCAGTATTAATTGCTCTAGGATTTTCCCTGCAACCCCTGTGATAGTCAGCTCAATTTCACCTATCTTCAGGCTTCCTTGATACCTTCCAACTATAGGTTGTTGGAGATAATATAAAACATCACAAGGAAAAATATTATCCTTTTGAGTGATGTCGAATATTACTTCAACTTCTCGCCATCCTTCTGGACATTTCAGCTCTCCTGCTGTTTTGAAAATATCTGGAAAGCGTTGAACTGTACTTGGTCTCTTTTCTTCCCAACGGCTACTGCTCACCATTCTGTCTTGTTGGAAAGACATCCTTTTGGGCTCAACTCTGAGACTTTGACTTTTGTTGAAGACTGGTTGATCTTGTATTTTCATATCGATCTCTTTGATAGTCGGAGACTCCATTATTTCTGGTAAAACCACCCTGGCAAAGTCCTCGAAGATTCTTGGGACTTCAATAAATTCCGTTCTCAAGAATACTTCTGAATGATGTGTATTCGAGAGAGCATATGATATTTTGTATGTGATCGAGTAGGGTCTGTTCCCTTCTGTCATCAAATCGTCTCTTTTGAAATCTTGATGAAGGGTTAAGACTCTGTTGAAATCTCGATCTCCCAAATTGTATGCAATTCTAGGATAGACATTAAATGCCAATTTCCCAGCATACAAATTTCATGTAACCGCTCCAAGGCATGAATCCTTGAGATTTGAGATTCGCTTATCAAAGATAGCCAGATTGAGTGGCGAATCTATTCCTTCTTTGAATGTTGCTTTAATAATGACTCTTATGGCTCCGATATGAATCCATGAGAGTGTATATGCAACTTCTCTTTTAACTCTGCTTTTGATCTCCTGGCTTTCTCTAATAGGGACCAACTGCATCTTGATCAGGTTCCCGGTAAACTCCATCGAAATGGCAAATTCTCCAGTTGTTACCCTGTGGATAATTTGGTGTTTTCTATTACGAAAACCAATCTTATCCAAAGCCTTTTCCATCGCTCCGATTGTAAATCCATCATAGATTTGAAGCTTTAGATCTTCCTTCATAATTCTCATAAGAGTCTTATGAGACACCGTAATGTGAGAGAGGAATCCTGACATATCCTCCCTGACCGTCTGTTGAAGAATTTCTTCTTCACTCTGATTCTGAATTGGATTCACTTCCATCATTAGAATAGATCTCTTCCTCATAGATGCTTTCATCTGAGGGAATATCCTCAAATTGATACACATGTATTAAATCCTGATAATAGACAGCTTCTTCGATTTCTAGGGTAGCTTCGAACTATCTAACTCCTCGTTTTTGATTGTCTGGGCAATCCGTTGAGATATGCCCTCTTGCTCCGCATGTCCAGCAATTACAGTCTTTGAAACTTTCATTAGCTCGTGTGAGCACGCCCAAAGTTCTTCTACTTGGATTTATGTTGGTACTTGCTTGATTAGAACCTCGATGATGAGGCTCTACTCCTGCGCAGGCCTTTGTCTTTGCCCCGATTTGTAGCTTCGGGCTTTCTATTTTGACCAGAACCTTCTAGGTCTCCATGAAGACCTGCTTCTTTTGCTGCTGCTTCCCCGGCGGTATGGATGGCTTCTCTGGAGAGAGTGGATATGGAGCAACAAGTGCTTAAATTCAAGGAAACCATCCATGAACCCGTCAAGAAACCCGCCAAGAAAGCCACCAAAAAAGGCACGAAGAAACAGAAAAAATGAAGCAAGAAATACTGTGATTTGTGAATGTTGAGATACTATAGGATGAGATTTGTGAATGTTGAGATACTATATGTTGATATTTGTGAATGTTGATAGTCATTTTGTTGCTTAAAGCATTCATTTTGTTTGATGAAAACTATTCGTTTTATTGTTGAAAGTGTAGTCGATGAACAATTTTTTGTAACTTAAGTTTGATTGTACTTTTGGTCCCTCTTGTTACATCGATCCCTTGTTGCAAGGCAATGTTATTTTTAAGCACTAAGTACTGAATTTATTTGGTTGTTGTAGGGCAACATTTTTTTTAACTTCAGCTTGTAGATTTTAGTAACATACCAAATGGAATCTTAATCTCCAAAATCAGGTTTCCTTCAAAAACGTGAGCTGAGTTCAACTTGTCAAGTTCAGCTGAGACACTAAGCAAACTTGTATCATGTATACTTCTAAACAACCAAAAAGTATCAGTAATTATGTAAAAAGTATCAGTATTCTGCACTGGGATATTTAAAATTTGGAAACATAATTGTGTATGTTTAAAGTATCAGAAATTTCCTCAAAAGTATTATAAATTGCCTTAAAAGTGTCTGTATTTTGCACTTCGACATGTAAATATTAAAACCTTAATTGTGCATGTTAAAAGTATGAGAAATTGTAACAAATGTATCATAAATTTCCTCATTACAACTGATAGCTTTAAGAAAAATGTCTCTAAAATAATTGAGCATTTGGAGTCCTTGAACCAAACTCCTTTGCTTGAGAATAATCAGACACATCACTCGTTTTATTCTTGCTCTTTTCCAAACTTCCTTTTATTCTTTTTCTTCTTCCCTATGTTACGGACCGTGTAGGATCTTGCAATGTATTAGATGTACTTGAAACAGCAGACGTTCATTTTGCCCGGTGAAATTCTGCGCATTTGTCAAGGCACTAATAGCAAGAAAATCCTTATATATCGTAGCCTTCTTCAATGATTTTCCTTGCTTCTTCATTTTCTTGGCATTTCAACACAAGATCATAATATCATCAAGCCATTTCATGACGCCAAGGAATGCAATCATTAGGCTTGTCAGGCTTCTCAACTCTCTTATTTAAGATGTCCCATACGTGAGATTTTGCCATTCTTGTCCATCTCTTCAGAATATATATTTCTGGCATCTTGACATGAGAATGAAGATGAATGACCCATAATGAATAGAAACACAAAATATCACATTCTTCAAATTTCTTACAAGTGCACGTATCATGCTTCACAAAGGATCAAACATCACCTTATTTACATCTCCACCCCCAAGATGAGAAGAAATGTCGTAAACATTCAATACCTCATCCTTATGAACTAGAGTATAAGTAGTAGAAATTGATGTAATAAACTCAGTCTCAAAGTTTTTAAACAATGTCAACGTGTATACCTCGAAGCATGCTTTAATTAAAATCGACCAATGGTATGTCGCTTGATGGTATTGATCTTGATGGTTGGAATTCATCATTTTGTTCTTTCATTCTCCAATTCTTCACTAGTTCCTTAAAAATACCATAAAAATCAGTCAAACTTGTGATCTTCTTTGCATTGAATCCCATGGCATTGTTAGTATTTTCACTACTTTGTGAGGAAAGTATTCTAGCAGAAAAGAAGTCTTTGCTTAAGGTTGTGCACCATTTGTCCTTTAGCTCATACAATCTTTTGAACCATGTTTGATTCTCCAATCCGTATGTTGAAATCATGTTACTCCAACAGTTCTCAAACTCAGCTTCAACCATACAACCTGACAAGCATTTCCTGAATGCATTCTTAAAGGAATTATTGCTTTTCAGTTGTCTAAACCTGCTTACAACATTCTGGTAAAGATGCCATTGGCATAGCCTATGTTTTGTCCCATTGAATACCTGCATGAATAATTCAGGGTTAAAGTAACACTTTTTCGAGTAAAAATATCTGTTGTATGCGATAAAGTATCGTTTTTCAATTCAGTCACAAAAACAGGAATTCAGTAAACTGGAGGAAAAATAAATATCACATAGTCAAAGTAACACTTTTTCGAGTAAAAGTATCTATTTTCTACAATAAAGTATTATTTTTTCAATTTAGTTACGTACCTTTTCTATTGCATTAGAAATTGCTTGGTCTTGATCGGTGAATATAGTTATAGGACACTTTCCTCTCATAGTTTTCTTAAAACCTCAAAAAGCGATTCAAATATTTCAGTCTTTTCGTTTGATAAGAACGCACAACCAAACATCACATTTTTCCAATGATGGTTGATACCAACTATTGGAACACATATCAAATTGTATATGTTTGTGCGATATGTTGTGTCAAATATGACAACATCCCCAAATATTTCATAATCTTCTCTCATTATCGAATCTCTCCAAAAAAACATAGCTCAATTTGGCCACCTCATCTAGCTTAACTCTAAAATAAAAGTCCTCCTCCTCAGACTGTTGTTGGTATAACATTTCAACAAGTGTTTGTGCATCCTCACCTTCTATTTCTTTCAATTTCAAACAATTTACAAAATTTAAATAATCTTTTGTAGTGTACCCAACACTACAATCTCCTCCAGCTTCAGTGCCATATAATGATAATAATTTGTTGGTCTCATTCCGGAAGAGACCATATCTTCTATGACTTTGCCATTTTCACTTGTAATTTTTCTCTCAGAACGATGAAGGTGGTTCTACTCTTTTCTAGTTAATGGATGATTATGTTCCATGACATGATTCAAAACTTCATAAAGAGCTTCGTCATTTAATTTCACCCTCAATGAAGCATTACATCCCGTATGTGTGATAGAAAATTTTTCTTTTTTTCATTTTTCGAATTCATGCTCAAATTTTCCGATCTCCTAAATCCTTCGCAAGAGCATACAAAATATTTTTCTATCACAACTCCATTAGCTTGAGATCTAGTTATTGCTTTACGAACACTAAACCCAAGTGCACGGCTATGATCACGATACAACTTATGCATGTCATCAAGTGTCTTCCTTTTCAACCCAACAAGGGAACCAGATAGATCCACAGTGTCATTGGTATAGTCTAGAAATATTTAAACCAATCATGGGACATATTAGAAAATGTTGGTACTTTTGGAGCAAAAAGTAATACCTTTTCAAAAATGTGATACCTTCTTCAATCAAGCATTATGTGTTTTGATCAGTAGTATCTCTTGATTCCAGATTTTCGCCTTCAATGATTTCTATATCATTTTCATTACCAGAAACAATAACTACTGAATCCAAGTTTTCACCTATAAGTATAAATAGAATAAATTGTTACATCAAAATATCTGATAAAATATCATTTCTCTTCAGAGAATTTAAAATTTGTAAAATGTCACTTTCCATCATAAAAATATCATATTTTCCATAAAGAGTATCATTATTTGCAGCAAAAGTATCATAGTTATGAGACTCGAGTGAGTACATCAAAATGTCTTCTTTTTTTTTGAATACGTAAAAATTTAATGTGTCAATGTTCACATTAAAAGTATCATATTTGTTACTCAAAAGTATCATACTATTTCCTGATAAAGTATCACTTTTTCTTCAGAGAATTTAATTTTTTTAAATATGACTGTCTATCACAAAAATATCATATATAATATCAAAAGTATCACTATTTTCAGTAAAAGTATCATATATAATATCAAAAGTATCACTATTTCCAGCAAAAGTATCAGTTTTTCAATGTATGAGTACATTACCTTCCTTCATCAACGAGCATAGACGGAGCTAAAGCACCTGTTACGGGGGCACGTGCCCCCGTAAGTTTTTTCTTTTTTTTGCATTATATAATTTGTATAATATTACCGTTAAATTTATAATTTATAAAATATTAATAACATACTAATATTATAAATTAAAAAAGTATTATATAAATAGTTTATAATAGTGTTGTATAACATTATTAATGTGATATAACTTTTTAAAAACTATATATTAATTACCAACAAAAAAATGTGCCTCCATTAATTATTTTTGAAATAGTTTATAATTTTATTTATTGTGTGCCCCCACTATAAAAATTTCTGGATCCGTCCCTGTCAACGAGATGTGTGCATCTTCATTCTCCATTGGAAAGATTCTCCAAAATTGTAGGGCAACAGGTTGCAGCACAATGAAAGGGTGACAATGAAGCTTTTTGCTGCACCAACAATATATGGAGATTTTTGTTGATAGATTTACAGCTTTTGTACAAGGAATGAGGAGATTTGGAACGGAGGTGAATGTCGACTGACCTGCGCAGCTTTGGGAGAAGATGAGGTTGGAGCTTGAGAGGAGATGAGGAGAGCTATCCGTGTGCAGCATGGAAGGAGATGGCGAGCGGGAGGTTTGGAGCGGGCGACGAGCTGAGAGTGTTGTGCAGCTGGGGGAGATGCCGAGCGGGATTTTCTTTCGAGAGGTTGGAGCTGAGAGTCTCCTGTTCCATTCAATCTCTTAGCTGATGTATTAGGTTTTTCGATTTTTTTTTCCGATTAGATGGAGGTGGGTCTGGAGCCAAAGCCGGATCCGAATAGGATCCGTATTACGGAGGTCTTTTGGGAGACTAACTCTGTAATGAATTTTAAATGAGCGAGAGCCCACATCACATAAAGCCAACTCATCAATTAAAGTGTACCTACCCACCAAATCCAACCTCATCTTTAACTACTTTCTACTCTCTCTCACCAACTTGGTCAAATCTGCCCCACTTCTGTTTGTTACAAACCCTCCAAACTATTAGTTAATACTCACCTTTAATTTCTCCCATTCTTCTCTTTCAAGTCTATTCATCTATTATTCTATTGCCCCCACCCCATCCCCACCCACTCACCACATATTGTTTTAATAAATGTATGTATATCCCATTAATCCATCAAATAGCTATTACAAGGAAGATAAAAGAGAACAAACAAGACAGAGGTGTTTAGTTTTACAGCAAAATCTTCAGGTTTTTATTTGTACAATTATTACAAAGAAAAATTTGAAGAAAGGATATAATTAATCATGGGGCGTTCCCCTTGCTGTGAAAAAACTTACACCAACAAAGGTGCTTGGACTAAAGAAGAAGACCAGCTCCTCCTCAATTACATCCGTGCACATGGTCAAGGCAGTTGGCGTTCTCTCCCTAAAGCTGCAGGTACAACCTACTTTATGCATCAGCTGATTCTCCTTGTGTGTGTCAGTGGGTGAATGAATCTGAGTAGGAAAGTGACTTATAAATTTTGCGTCTTTTCTTTATAATTTTAATCTTATAGGATTGCTTAGGTGTGGCAAGAGTTGCAGATTGAGATGGATAAATTATTTGAGGCCTGACCTCAAGAGAGGTAATTTCACGGAAGAAGAAGTCCAGATTATTATCAAACTTCATAGTCTGTTGGGAAATAGGTATATTCTGTTTTGCCTTTTTTCTTGATTTTCAAGTTTTTTGGGCATGGGGAAGAAATAATTTAACTTGAATATAACCATGGGCTATTTTGTGGTTGCTAGTGTAAACAAGATTCTCAGCTTTTCTAATCTTTAATTGTATGACCCATTCGGATGGATGGATTTATGGAACACTATTCAATTCTGTCTTTGTCCCTTTCTCTTTACATGCATGACTCTCCAAAGAGGAGATAAAATGAAACAAAAGGGTCGATAAATCCAAGATTTCTCGAATTTGGCAAATGAAAGACACAAGAACATCAAATTATTAGATTTTATGTACCCTTGTTTTTTTTTTTTAATCTTTCTCATTTCTGGTTTTTTATTGTGCTAAATTGCAATTTTAGACTTGTATCTACACTATAGTGGAGTGTCAATACTAATCCTGCAGAAATCATGATTTGAAAAAAGCCATGTAATTTTCAAAAACCTCTATATAAAAGTCCACGTCTACACGATTTTAGTCAAATCTCTTGATACATAATTCAATTTTGCTTATAAAGACATCATCCAAGAGTTGGTAGTTAAATTGGAAGAAAAACCCAGAAATCACTTGGAGGAATCCGTCCACATAAGTGAAGCCTGGTTCTCACATCAATCAGTTTAGTTGGAAATGTGGACACGTGAATTTTTTTGGTAAATTTTTAATTTTTGGCAACCATATTATTGAAATGTAGAACTTTTTGAAAACTAAATGACTTTTTTGCAAATCGTTTGTGCAAACCCCTTGTAATAGTTATTGGACTAGAATTGCAATTTAACAAATTAAAATTTTGGTTTAACCTTTACTATGAATTTCCTTATATTCCAACTGATGTTAATTTGTTTTGCAGATGGTCCTTAATAGCTGGAAGATTGGCCGGAAGAACAGACAATGAAATCAAGAATTACTGGAATACACACATAAAACGCAAACTTATAAGCAGTGGCATCGACCCCCAAACTCACCGTCCATTCAACCCCAATACTTGCTTAGACTTGAGAAACTCAACTCCACCACCGTCAATGAATGATCCCACAATATATATACATCATGAGTCCAAATGCAACAGCAGGACGACGGAGGAGTCTAATCCTCGCCCGCCCGCATTGGATTTGGGTCTGTCAATAGGGCTGCTGCCTTTTCAGTCCAAGTATAGAAAAATTGCTTCTTTCAACTCATCTTCGTCGGCTGAGTCTAAGTCTTCCCAAGAATTCTCGTGACACCATTTGAGGCTGAGGAGGTGGTGGCGGAGACCATGTATGTGCCTATGTTGGCATTTGGGTTTTCTGAGGGGTCAGTTGCATAACAATTGTCAATCTTGTAATGGTTAATGCAAATGTTGCTAATTATGTAATTCGTAGAGTAATTTTTTTAAGAATTAGATATTAATTAATAATGCTTCTTTCATCGCAAATTCGCAATTGCATTTTTTCCTTTGGGTTCGATTAGCTTGCAGTCAACTAGAAGTAATCGTGTTAAATCCAAAAATAGCACTTTTTATCAATGTTGTAAAAATCGGCCTAGGCGGCCGCCTAGGCGCCGACTAGGCGCTAGGCGCCCCTAGGCCGACCCGATTTTCTCCGAAAATCGCCAAAAAATCGCCCTGGGGCAAAAAATCGGCCTAGGCGCCCGCTGGCGGGCGCCTGGCGGCTAAAAATCGGAAAAAATCGGGAAAAATCGGTCTAGGCGGTCTAGGGCGGAATAAATCGCCAAAAATCGGGAAAAATCGCCAAAATACAAAAAAATAAAAAAATAAGAAAAACTTGGGCTTTTCTAGGCGCCCGCCTAGGCGCCAGCGCTAGGCGCCCGGTTGCCGCCCGACTGGCGCCTAGCGATTTCTGCAACCTTGCTTTTTATAAAAATTTATACCGCCACCGTTGATAAATAATTAAGTTATATATGGAATTAATTGTTTCCCTTTCAATAAAACATCTTTTCTTGAAACGAATCAATGATTAACTTTGATGAGACAAGGTCGTTTATTAATAACTATTTGTGATGCAGGCGGAAGCGTGAACAAAGAAACAAACTCACCTATTACGTTGATTCTATAAGAATACCGTAAGAGAGACAAGAATTGAGAGAAAACCCTCGTTTTTATTAATATCAAAATTCACCTCCCTAAAAATAATAAAATAGCAAGTATTTATAGGATTAAAATCCTATCACAATAAAACTTCTAACTTGACTAGGAAACTTAAAATATAAACTCAAATAGAATACTAAACAAATCAATATTTAAAATATAAGATATTCTAAAATCCTAAAAGATAATAAACACGATATCATATCTTTATCAATATCTCCATCATTCTCTCCAGGGTCGAAACGATTCGTCCTCGAATCGGAAGGGAGATCGAAGAATAGTCAAACCATTGAGGGGCGCGAGGAGGACGGGACGAGAAAATAAAATGAATAGCAACTTTCCTCTCATCAATTTGAGGCACGCAACCAACCCAAACAAATAAATCATCATCACAATCCAATAAATAACACCTGTTATTTTCGAGATTTGACTTGGAAAATACACCATCGACACCCTTAACCTTACCATCAATTATACTATAAATTTGGAGAGGAGTCTTCTCGAGAATGATATCATCTTCAGTAGCAACCTTGTTTTCAATTGGAGCAAACCCTTCAAACATGCCCCAAAATTCACAAGAATCTGACGCAGCTTGTAATTTCCCATCAGCAACAATAGCAACATCATACTCTTCTTGACCCCCCTCATCAAATTTCGATGGTTTTTCATAGTGAACCGTCAAAATTGTATTGTCACCGTCCATATCAAAGATAGATGGGCCATCATAAGCACCAATCTCCTCATCAAAGGTTGGAGGTTCATCGTAGCCAACCTCCGTTATAGTATCAATGATTTTCTCATCAAAAATTGGTGGTCCATTATATCCACCATCTTCAACTTCATCGTAAAATAAACCATCCATATCCGTGGAATAAGTTTCCAACGGGTGAATCGATGGGCATAACATTGTAGTAAACTCACAATCACCAAGAAATCATTTTTCAACAAGTTTCTTGATTTCTTGATATCGGATGCGCACAATATCGATTTGTTTGGCCAAGTCGATTTGTTGATAAACTGAAAGCAAATGTTATTATTCATAGCTTCAAAACCCAAGTGGTGTCGAGATGACATATTAAGGATCGTAGCCGGTCTCTGGATACCAACTGATGCAGGCGGAAGCGTGAACAAAGAAACAAACTCACCTATTACGTTGATTCTATAAGAATACCGTAAGAGAGACAAGAATTGAGAGAAAATCCTCGTTTTTATTAATATCAAAATTCACCTCCCTAAAAATAATAAAATAGCAAGTATTTATAGGATTAAAATCCTATCACAATAAAACTCCTAACTTGACTAGGAAACTTAAAATATAAACTCAAATAGAATACTAAACAAATCAATATCTAAAATATAAGATATTCTAAAATCCTAAAAGATAATAAACACGATATCATATCTTTATCAATATCTCCATCATTTGTCAATGGTGTATTTGATGAATTTTTATCATTGTTCACACTTCCGCCTGCATCAGTTGGTATCCAGAGACCGGCTATGATCCTTAATATGTCATCTCGACACCACTTCGGTTTTGAAGCTATGAGCAATGACGCTGCTCAGATTCGTCAGCAGATCGACTTGCTGGCAAAACAAGTGTATATCGTACGCATCCAATATCAAGAAATCAAGAGATTTATTGAAAATCGATTTCTTGGTAGTTGTCTGAAGCGTATACAACCAGGTTGATAAATCTCCATCAGTTGGTATTCATATATCTTTTAGGATTTTAGATTATCTTATATTTTAGAAAGTGATTTATGTTTAGGAGTCTTTTATTCTTGTTTATCTTTTAATGATTCTGGTGTATCTTTTAATTTTTCTAATTAAGTTAGGACTTTTAGTTTGGTCTTATAAATAGTTGTTTTACTATTATTTTTAGGAGGTGGAATATTATTAAATTTTGAGATTATCTCTCTTTTCATTGCAATTGACGTTTCTTTGAGAAGATTCGTATTGCTTTTGTGCGTTCTTCGTTTATTTGTGCTTCTGCATGCATCAGTTGGAAGGGAGATCGAAGAATTGCCAAACTATGGAGGGGCGCGAGGAGGACGGGACGAGAAAATAAAATGAAAAGCAACTTTCCTCTCATCAGTTTGAGCCACGCAACCAACCCAAACAAATAAATCATCATCACAATCCAATAAATAACACTTGTTATTTTTTAGATTTGACTTGGAAAATACACCATCGATACCCTTAACCTTACCATCAATTATACTATAAATTTGGAGAGGAGACTTCTCGAGAATGATATCATCTTCAGTAGCAACCTTGTTTTCAATTGGAGCAAACCCTTCAAACATGCCCCAAAATTCACAAAAATCTGACGCAGCTTGTAATTTCCCATCAGCAACAATAGCAACATCGTACTCTTCTTGACCCCCCTCATCAAATTTCGATGGTTTTTCATAGTGAACCATCAAAATTGTATTGTCACCGTCCATATCAAAGATAGATGGCCCATCATAAGCACCAATCTCCTCGTCAAAGGTTGGAGGTTCATCGTAGCCAACCTCCGTTATAGTATCAATGATTTTCTCATCAAAAATTGGTGGTCCATTATATCCACCATCTTCAACTTCATCAGAAAATAAACCATCCATATCCGTGGAATAGGTTTCCAACGGGGTGAACTGGATGGGCACAACATTGCAGGCAAACTCACAATCACCAAGAAATCGTTTTTCAACAAGTTTCTTAATTTCTTGATATCGATGCGACAATATCGATTTGTTTGCCGCAAGTCGATTTGCCGACAAATACGAAAGCGATGTCATTATTCATAGCTTCAAAACCCAAGTGGTGTCGAGATGACATATTAAGGATCGTAGTCGGTCTCTGGATACCAACTGATGCAGGCGGAAACCACGGATAAACGAACAACGAACAAATGCAATACGATTCTTCGCAAAGAAACGAAAATTGCAATGAAATAAAGAGAATAATCTCAAAAATTAATAATAATTCAACCTCCATAATAGTGTTGTCATAGTGAACCGTATACAATCAGTAATTGGGGCGTATTGCAATGAACCAGTCTGAAGCGTATAATTGATGCAGGCGGAAGCGTGAACAAAGAAACAAACTCACCTATTACGTTGATTCTATAAGAATACCGTAAGAGAGACAAGAATTGAGAGAAAGCCCTCGTTTTTATTAATATCAAAATTCACCTCCCTAAAAATAATAAAATAGCAAGTATTTATAGGATTAAAATCCTATCACAATAAAACTCCTAACTTGACTAGGAAACTTAAAATATAAACTCAAATATAATACTAAACAAATCAATATTTAAAATATAAGATATTCTAAAATCCTAAAAGATAATAAACACGATATCATATCTTTATCAATATCTCCATCATTCTCTCCGGGGTCGAAACGATTCGTCCTCGAATCGGAAGGAGATCAAAGAATCGTCAAACCATGGAGGGCGCGAGGAGGACGGGGACGAAAAAATAAAATGAATAAAGAACTTTCCTCTCATCAATTTGAGCCACGCAACCAACCCAAACAAATAAATCATCATCACAATCCAATAAATAACACTTGTTATTTTCGAGATTTGACTTGGAAAATACACCATCGACACCCTTAACCTTACCATCAATTATACTATAAATTTGGAGAGGAGTCTTCTCGAGAATGATATCATCTTCGAGCAACCTTGTTTTCAATTGAGCAAACCTTTCAAACATGCCCCAAAATTCACAAGAATCCGACGCACTTGTAATTTCCCATCAAAGAACAATAGCAACATCGTACTCTTCTTGACCCCCCTCATTAAATTTCGATGGTTTTTCATAGTGAACCGTCAAAATTGTATTGTCACCGTCCATATCAAAGATAGATGGCCCATCATAACCACCAATCTCCTCGTCAAAGGTTGGAGGTTCATCGTAGCCAACCTCCGTTATAGTATCAATGATTTCCTCATCAAAAATTGGTGGTCCATTATATCCACCATCTTCAACTTCATCAGAAAATAAACCATCCATATCCGTGGAATAGGTTTCCAACGGGGTGAACTGGATGGGCACAACATTGTAGGCAAACTCACAATCACCAAGAAATCGTTTTTCAACAAGTTTCTTGATTTCTTAATATTGGATGCGCACAATATCGATTTGTTTGGCCAGCAAGTCGATTTGCTGATAAATCTGAGCAGTGTTATTATTCATAGCTTCAAAACCCAAGTGGTGTCGAGATGACATATTAAGGATCGTAGCCGGTCTCTGGATACCAACTGATGCAGGCGGAAACCACGGACAACGAACAAAAGCAACACGAATCTTCTCAAAGAAACGTAAATTACTATGAACAAAAGAGATAAAATCTCAAAACTTAATAATATTCAACCTCCTAAAAATAATAGTAAAACAACTATTTATAAGACCAAACTAAAAGTCCTAACTTAATTAGAAAACATTAAAAGATAAACCAGAATCATTAAAAGATAAACCAGAATAAAAGACTCCTAAACATAAATCACTTCTTAAAATATAAGATAATCTAAAATTTACACAAAGGTTTATTGAAAAATAAAACAAAAGCAAAATAAAAACAGAACAGGCAACTAAGAACACGAAATACAAATCCCCCTAGAACGTCTTTGTGATTTTACCAAACAAATACAACCATAAACCCTTAAGTTCTAATCATACCTTAATATACTTTCATGTTTCTTGGACGATAGGAATTCCTAAACTAAGTTAAACCTTTTGTCCAAGGTAAATAACTCATAATCTCAAGCTGGTTAACTGATATCTCTTTTTAGTTAAAACTTCCAAGATTGCATTAACAATTTATGAATTTATATATTAGATTTGACCCTAATTTGGAAGATTTGTGTCGTCATATCTCTAGGATTACATGCAACTCTTTTCATTTATATAATTATATCCCGGTGTAAAATAAAGTTCAAATCAATATTGTGCATATACCAATTCGAATAAACAAGCATAACACAAGTGAATCGCATGAAAGCATAAGAAAATATATTAAAACATTCAAACCATAATCACAAATAAGTTATAGGGTTTATCACATTCAAACACTAATGAATTAGCCCATGATGTGAATTATGAGGCCATGGGTCATATTTATATGCCCTATGGTTGTATTTCTATCTGTGTTGCCCAAAAGATCACTCTGGAGTCGAAAATAAATGAAAATACATCAAAATCTGCGTCAGGCAGGACCTACAGCACGATCATGCTTCAAAGTATAGCTTGGTCGTGTTCGCCACAAAAGGCATGAACGCGATCGTGCTCTCCAACACAGGCAGCCTGTGTTCCTCACGACTTGGGCCTTTTTTGCTTTGTTTTGGCGTTTCTTCAACATGGTCGTGTTTCTCAACATGCCCTACCCGTGTTCTATCCAAAAAGCTTCGATTTGACATGTTTGGCTTCAGTTTTCGAGCATTTTCCCATCCTTCTAACCCGACTTATATTTTGACATGAATCCACAACTCGAAATTCACTAGAAACTGCTCCAAATGATCAACCTACACCAATAAGAATACCTCCCAATAATATGATCATGCATGACCAAAAACCTGTGAAACTAAAAATAAAATAACCTAAAATCTATTAAAATAAACAAGAAAAACATGTATAAAGAGACATTTATTAATTGTTGAGTGGTTAACTCTCCTGTTGTGCTTTAACCTAACCATTCTTTAAGAACTTAATAGTGTTCTAAATCTCTTATTTGAAATTGGTTAAAAATTACAAAATCAGAAAGTCTATTCAACCCCCCATCCCTCTGACTTTGCCTTAGTACCTTTGGGACCTACAAAAATCCAGAGCACAGGAATGTAATTCGGAGTATTTAATTAAATTTACTTACAAACTAACATAGATGGACCTTTTATACATAAAATGATGAGCCGCATTAGCTTAGTGCAATAAAATGGGCCATTTGGGTTATAGTAAGCCTCATGGTCAGAAATAGTGAATCGAGCTTCCTTCCGGTCGCTTTATAATGGTTTAGGTCTCTTGGGCCAATTGATAATATTCTGACCCAATAATGAATATTCATGGGTGAGTAATTAAATAATGTCATAGTTAAATAAAAAAAAATATAATTACGATTTTACAGCCAACAATATGTAAGTACAATTTTCGGATTGAAATTAACCCATACAATCCACATAATCCATATAAATAGATGAGTTATTTAGATTTTTAAAATATACGGGTCATTTTGGGTTGACCCAAAAAACACGAATAATAAATAGATCGGATAAAGATTGATAAATCTTATATAAATAATTAAATGGGTTAGGTTAGTGTTGAGAAATCTAAGATGAATAATACAAATTTTATATTTGAACACGACGTGCGAACTCGAACACAACATAAATTGCCACCCCTACCTCCAACCATAGTGTTATAGCAGTGACATCACTATAATATAAATGACATTAGATAACACAAAATTGTAATACTTGTTCATAAGACACATTATATAACACGTGTTTGTAATACTTTTTACATTATAATATTTATGTAATATTTTTGCAGCATTTTATCAACTTATATGTAACAGTTTTAAATAAGTAACAAATTTTAAATATCACTTTTTATTATTTTTTTGATAACACAACTAGGTATCACATTAATTAAACAACACTCTAGGCAGCACTGTATTAATTAATTGTAACATTATTTTGGTTATATTTTGGTAACACAATATTACATCACTTTAATTAAATAATGTGAACGGTCTATTATTATTTAATTTTTCTAATTTTACCAATGGAAACTAATTTCGTTGGTCTTTTTCTTAAAAAAAAAAAATTTACAAAGATTTATACCATCAGTAATTTTTTACGATTTATTTCCATTGGTAAATAACTTTTACTTTATTTATTTGTTATATTCTATTTTTTTACCTCCGGAATTTTTTAATCCGTCGGTAAATTAATTTCCTATTTTTATACTTCTTTTTATTTTTACTATGGAAAATCAATTTGTCGATAATTTTATATTATATTTTATATTTGTTATTTTTATTTTATTCTTTATATATAACATATAATATGATTTTCAATATATATACTATTTGATATAAATTATATATAGTGTATAATATAATGTTTAATACATATAATGTATAATATAACCTTTAATAATAAAGTATAAAATATAACTTTTAATATAAATATAAGCACGGACACACACACACACACACACATATATATATACATATTTTTATATATAAAAATAAAAGCAAAATATATAATAAGAATCGACTTAGCTTAGTGGCAAATTACCACCTCCAAATAACATAGGTCTTGCGTTCGAGTGCTACATAAGACTCGTATCTAACAGTTTAGAAGTGTTTTTTCAAAGTGTTACAATAGAGGACTTAATGTAAGACTTAGAAAATGTGTCTCTAAAATGGTACGGACAAGTGCATCACCATAAAAAGTGTCACTAAAATGGCACGCATAAGTGCATCACCATAAAAGTGTTACTTCTTATCTATAATAACATTTATGTCTATTAGATAACAATTTTTGGGTATTACCTTATGTCATTTATGTTGTAGTGCATAGTGAAAAGACGAATACAGTCTAAAATTTTAAAAATAATTTTTAAATTGAAATAATACAAAGATTCATTTTCTGTTTTATTTTATGACAAAATATTATAACAGTATTTTACAAAAAAAAAAATCTTTCAATAAATGTCTTAAAATAAGAAAAATGGGATTTGAATTTGTTAATTGTGAATCCAACCAACATATTGATTTGTCATTGATCTTGTGGTTTCAATGGTAATAGCATGCCTATTCTAATGTTGTAAATAAAGGAAGTAAATAAACATATGAATGCGAATATCATTTCACCATTGCTAATTAAAAATCTTGTAAGTGTTATCTTTTTCGTCATGTTAAAAGGCAACAAACCAACACAAGCTGGACAGAACTCAGAAGCAGGGCTGCTCTTAGCGTTAGTCAAGCGAGTCGGTCGACTCAGACCCAAAAAACGTTTACAATATTTAGGGGGCCCATTTTTTTTTAGACCTTTTGCATATTTTACATATAGACATATATAAGATAAGAACATTATTGAACAATGGATGGGTGCAGCCCAATTGCTGGTTGCTGGTTGTGACTTTGCAAAAGCCTGGGTTCGAATTCAGGGGCTGCAGAATTTTCCCCACCAAGAATGAATGACCCATTTTTCTTGGGCCTTGTAACTTTGAAACTTGCTAGGTTCTAACAATTGTCAATTTTAATTTTCTTTAATGACCCAACATTAAATTTTCTATAAAAGAGCAACAAAATAGAAAAGAAGCAGGTTGTTCGTTCGTGAAAAAGAAAAAAAAAAGTTTCTCCCACAACTATGTCGAAAAAAGATTGAATGAGTTAGCTATGTTATCAATTGAGAAATGAATCGTTGAACAACTTATTATACTAATTTGATTCATACTTTTGGGCCAAAACTATAAGGTGGATTATATTTACACAACTATTTGAATTTTTGATCATAGATATCATATTAGTTTAACTATATTTGAATTGTTTGCACAGTATTCTTTCTTTTATTATTTTATGTTGTTTTTTAGTTTGTACAAAAAAGGTCGCCCAATTTTAAAAGTTCGACTCAGGCGAAAAGAATGATAGGATCGGCCCTGCTCAGAAGTAGTCGTTTTTGGTCAATAATGTTTATAGCAAAGTGTTGACAGCAAAAAAGGTACTCGGACAGATTACAATTACTATCCGTAATGGAAAATCCTAACCTGCTGAATCATAGGCAAGTTGAAGTGTTACGATCTGCATTAGCATTATAACTCTCCCAGTTATGAAGTGAAAATTTTGAATGAACACAACAGAAACTACAATTTTTTTTGCCATGGATCATTTAATAAATAAGAAAAAAACCCGAGCATCCAAAGAGTGTGATGCCAAGATGAGGCATATCAGATCAAGTTTTGAGAATGTCAAAGGGAGTAATCTGGAAATTTCTGTCTTTTATTTTTGGAAGGGAAAATGCACGTCCAAAACTGGCAAACCTAGGCAGTGCATATAAATCCTTAATATACATGAATAGTTTTCGAATAATCACCACAACTAAGAAACTGAATGGACTTATCCTATCGACAAAATAAGACGTATTTCAGTTTGATAGTACTGATGGACATATAAAAAATTACAAATGATGAGATTGTGCAGCACAATCTGGCCAAGGCGTCAATGTACGTGGCCATTTTTGTAGATAATCATCTCCCACCATCCACCGCAGTATAATCTGATCTCTAAGGCTATCAAAGCCAATACTTGTGCTATAACCAGCACCATTGATGTAGCCACTAAATCCCTCACTAAGCAAGGATTCCATATCTTGTGCACTATTCTCTGTTTGAACCCATGAGTGTTTTGCTCCGACTTTTAGTCCCTCTAACTCCATTGCTACTTCCTTCATAGACGGCCTATCGTCGCCTCTAACATTTAAACAGCTTTTTGCCAGCACAGCAACTTTCATCACCCGCTCCTTATTTCCCTCTCTCACAACATTATCTTCAAGAATTTGGAATAACCGCTCTTGTTTCATTACCGAGAGAAAAAAGTTGGCTAAATTTCTCTCCTCCTCCGGCCTATCGTAGCTCAATGCCTTCATTCCCGTTAGCAGCTCCACAAGAACTACTCCGAAGCTATAAACATCGCTCTTCTCAGTCAGTTGATTCGTCTGCATGTATTCAGGGTCTAAATATCCGAAGGTCCCTTGCACCATGGTAGACAATTGTGTTTGATCTAGAGGAACCAATTTTGAAGCTCCAAAATCAGACACTTTTGCAGTGAAAGTATGGTCTAATAGAATATTCGCCGACTTCACATCTCTGTGTATAATTGGAGTTGAAGCCGAAGAGTGTAAATACGAGAGCACGCCAGCAGTTTCGGTAGCTATTTTCAGACGTGTTTCCCAAGATAGAGAACGCGCCTTCGCCTTATTATGCATGTGTTCGAAAAGTGTGCCGTTGCTGATGAACTCGTACACCAGCAGAGGTACTTGTGTTTCCAAACAACAACCGAGAAGCTTTACTACATTCCTGTGGTTGACCTGGGACAAAATAATCACCTCATTGACGAATTGCTCGATCTGGTTTGGATCGACTACTTTAGACTTCTTGATGGCGACTATTCGGTTATCTGGTAATAGGCCTTTGTATACAGTGCCATAGCCTCCCTGACCGATGATCATACTGTTGTTGAAGTTGTCAGTTGCCTTCTGCAGCTCGGATGAACTGAAAATTTTCGCGGTATCTGATGATCTCTCTCTCCTAATGAGTTTTTCTTGCAACAATATGCCTCCATTTTGAACAAAAAACTTTTGTTTCATCTTATTCTGCCTTCTTCTCCTAAGTTCCAAGTGCAACCAACAAGCAGCTAGTAGCAGAATTATGACCCCTAAAGCAAATCCTGTTTTCATATAACAGAATATACATATTAGATTCTTTTTCGCATTAAAAGGAAGTTAGTATTTAAAAATGGCCGGGAGTGTTTGCAAACTCTTAAAAAAAGTGATTCTAGAAACTGAGAATCACTTGTTATAAGAGTTTGCAAACACTCCCTACACTATTGAGTTTTTTGGGCACAAAAGGGAGAGTCGTCATTCTAACCAGCTGCAAGTTTGTACGCAAGTGATTCACCGCGAATGCAACCTCGTCCATCTCTTCTCCCATCGCCATGGTACCCTTTGGGGCAAACACACTGAAAACCCCTGCTGTGTTCACGCATTTCTTTTCGCATATGTTGAGACTTGAATTTTGGCATTCATCTATATCTGTAAAACAAAGTCGTACAACACTTGTATTTCAACTAAAATTGACGCAGAATGAGTTGGGGATTCGTGTTGCGCTGCAATGAATCTAAATAAGAAGCGTAATATGGTAAAACTGCAAATGACACAATTTTCCCGAAATTCATTATTTTTTTCTAGAATGGTAAAAGCTTTATTTCTTTCGAAAATTATTTGTCTTCCAATTATTCCGTATACCCAGACCACACATTTTTTGGAACAAACTACCAATTCACCAATTCGGCAAACTAAATTAAGAGTTTTGATCAAGAATATTAGAGACATAAAAGAATTCTAACTTGAATAGCTATTTAGTGGTAAATATACCTTTACAACCATGAACTAGGTAAGGATTTCCTTGATAACCCTCCGGGCAATAACATCGGTACCCATAACCATTACTAGGCTTATAACACTTAGAATTCACACTCCTGCAAGCATAACTAGAAGAGTTCATCTGGGCCTCCTTACAACTCCCATTCCCAATGGCCCAATCAATCACCATCGGAAGCCTTTCCACATTCCTCAAGTTTGTCAGATTTTTGGGAGAAAACGTGAACGCGCTTTCCTCCACTACAAAACCATAGCTGCAATTATTGAAACCCCAAACATAGCTATAATTCTCATAGCTCTTCAAAGTCAACTCCACTCTCCAAACTTCTTTAGGAATAGATGTCTGGCAGCAGCCCAAACCCGTACAAGACCCTTCTGCCAAATCATCCTCTGCGTCGCACATGGCTGTACACCCGGTTTGGTAATTGCGGTTAAGCCGTCGGCCGGAGACGAAACCGTATGTGTCGCAGCCCACGATAGTGAACTTATTAGCGGTGTTGTTGACGGTAAAGAATACGGGCAAGTATATCCAGGGATCACTGTAGGAAACTCTAGTCCGATTTCGATTATAACAGTCGTGTGCTATGAATTGCAAGAGTCTGAGCTGGCCATCGAGTGATATGTCTGTGATTTCTATTGACGAGTTTTTCAAGAATGCTTTTGGGGGATTGAAGGTTTGATTACAAGTGATGAAGATATTTTCGCTTTCGTAACAATCATCTGTTGTCCCGAAAGGGAATGGGATGTTTACATTTCCACAACGATTAAGGCAGTTGGGCTTTGCTATTGGGAAGTTTGGTGGTGGTGTAGCAGCAGCAGATGATGATGATGATGATGATGATGATGTTAAGGCAACTGTTAGAAGAATGATTTGTAGCACATGAAATCCCATGATCATTGTTTTTTTTTTTTCCTTCTTGGTTTGTGTTTGAGTAACCAGATTGGAAGTTATGTATCAGGGCAAACATCCAGGGAGACTTTTGTTTGGAGTTGTTGCTGTATTATTTTCCAAGTCAATGGATGTCACAATCTTGACTTGGAATAGCAGATAATTACAAAAAGTATCTTTGTTTTAAAATTATACTCCTTCCTATTCACAATAAGTATCCTTTTGGCACATGATTTTTTTTCAAAAAGAATGTCCTTCTCACATTTCAAGAGATTGGTGAAAAAAATTCCAAATTACCCTTAAATATACTCCAACTAACACTAATACCTAAATTTGTTTTCCAACTAACACTAATACCTAAATTTGTTTGTTCCAAAGTAGCATTTATTATTAATTAAGGGTATATTTGGTATTTTAACTCAATCATTAATATGTGTGTTTTTTCCTAAAGAGACACTTATTTTGAATAGGAGAAAGTAAAAAATACTCCTGAAGTTTAGTCTTTCTAACATTTTATCTCAACCGTCGGTTGACGTAACGGGGTTTTGTTGATGGATCAAAAAATTGACGAGAAAGTCCAAAAAAGAAACCCTTGCAATACTGTTAACAGAGTATAAGGAGACAAATATGTCGTTTGGCTATTAACCAAAATTTCAAAAAAAGTACTTGTTAACTATTATAACTTAAAAAAACATCATTCACTTTCAACATAAATTACAACCTTCCCCATGAATTATCTATCACCAACTATCCTAAACATATCTAGGATTAGTAAACAAGAAAAAATTGAAATTTGAATAAATAAATAAACAAACACAAAAGTAACTGAAAATTATTTCAATTTCCCACAAATTGCATAGTATCAAAAACCCTTCCTAAAATCTTACAAATTCTCCATCGAAAAAGAAGCAATCTTCACCCTTCTTATTTTTCATAATAAACTACATAAAAGATTCCAAACTAATAGGGTTAGTTTTGTTTGTCTACTTCTTTTTCTTTCCTTTAATTTTTTTTGGAATTCAATTAGTGGCATTATTGACTTTACAATTAGTTTTGTCGCAGCCCCTCAAATCTTAGGATACTTTTTGTAATTTTAAAACATTTTTTGTAACTAGTAAGGTGCACGTGCGTTGCACGTGAACCATATAATTATTAAATTTAATTATATATTATTAATATTATTTAATTCAATTTATTTTAAAATAAATATACGTCATTTGGTGCAAATCTAATTATTCCATTGTCACAGCCAAAAGTTGAAGTCCCATGCTCAAATCTTACAACATCACAATATATTAAATTAGGCATATTTTTTAGTTCATGAATCTTTGAACATATAGGCTAATAAAGTATTGAACCTAAAAGGAAAAAATAATATAGATTAAACAATTAAGAAGCTTGATTTTAATATATTATATTAGCTAATAATTAGAATTACTAACCTTGTGATTCACAGTGAATTTAATCTTTGAAAAGACATACAACTTGTGAACTTTGTTTCTTCTTATGCTTCTTTATCTTTACATTATAAATATATTCTTGTCGCCGTGCAAAGATAAGATTACCATATTTTCTTTTCGCTCTATATATCATGATTCCTTTGTCAATATACATCTCTCATTATTATAGCATAAAACTTACAAAAGGTTATGCATAAAAAAAACTTATAAAAGGTTTTTCAATTGTCATACATATATATTGAAAAGTTAAATATAATTACAATGAAAGTTTTATAATTTTAAATATTAAAAAATTAATATTGAATCAATTTTATCTGCTCAATTCATTGTGGACAATCTTCGCCGCATTTTCATATTTTGAAGACTCTAAAATTGAATCACTGACAAAAGATATTTTTAAGAAAATACAACTTCACACTATATACAATGACTTATATTACAACAAAAGTTAAAATTATTTTTTCATTTATGGGATTTTAGTTTAATTACCAAATAATAGTAATAATAAATGTAAACATATAAATAAATAAATAAAAGACAACAAAAAATAAATCTAAAACTCGACACATTCTCCAAAAAATAATATTGTTGTATATATGTTTAACATAAGTAATTCGGTTATTTCTCAATTTGTTGAAGCTCGAATATTTCAGTTTTATAATAGCATTCACAGAACCTCAAAGGCACTTGTTTATTTCCCAAATTAGTCTTACTTCTCAACCTAATATAAATAAATGTAGATCCAAAATTTTATTTCACTATGGAGGGGGCAGAAGACGATTGCCTTTGTTTCTATAAATTTCTAAATAGTTGTAAGCAACATATTTTGCATCAAAAAGACCTTTGGTGCTACCATCAATTGCCTTCAGGGTAAGTTGGGACTGTTCTTTGGCCTTCACTACTCTCACAAACTCAAGAAGACTGTTTTGTTAACATACACAGTTACGGATTTGGATAATATTGTTAATAAGAAAGCTCTTGTCTAATTCGGCTCAAATCCAACTTTTCCAAATTATTAAGAATTCATACTCCCAACATTCTCAACTCTCGATAATCAAGTTTTTCTTCTTAATTACAAACATTAACAATGCTTATTTTATCAACATGTAATTAATATTTTTCATTATGAAGATCTCAATTCCCTTAAGCTGTTATCCTTTGTGACATCAACTAATTACTTACAAAATCGAAATGAAAAAGACCAACCGAAAAAAAAAACATGTTACTTATCACTAATACATACCAGCCTAATTATAATTTTCATATAATGCATTAACTCATAAAAGTAGGAGCACATGCAGTTAATTATTATTTATTAATTGTGGTTGTCTTTCTAATTTATAGATATTATAATACAAAAGAAAGAAAAAGATTAAATAAATTTTAGGGATAATTACAAAAATACCCCTGGGTTCAGTGGTAATTACCAAAAATTCAGAAGTTTTTAAAAATTGCAAAAAAAAATACTCTTGAGGTTTGATTTCGCTTATATTTCTCAAAAATATTTCAAAAAGCCCCATAATAGTTCTACAAATATTAGTATTACCCCCTTAAAATTAAAGCATCATCAAACCTGAGGATGTTTTATTGTAAATTTAAAATTTTTTTTTTTTTTTTTGTAATTAGCCCAAACCTCAGGGAATCTTTTGTAATTATCCCTAAATTTTATTTGCTAACATTGATGAGGGAACGTTGTAAAAGATAATTGAAGTAGTAAAAGATAATCAAAATTATCACCAATGCCTAGAATCACCAATCTAATCGAGAAAAATTCACTTTTGGTCCCATTAGATTTACCCCCTGATGATTTTAGTCTCATGTCTTGAAAATAGTCCCATAAGATTTTTCTTGTCTCACTAATGGTCCCACCGTTAAAAAATTAACAGTCAAACCTATCAAATTAAAAATCAAACCTACGATTTGGGACTAAAAGTGAGAATAATGGGACTAAAATCATTAGGTGCCCAGTCTAATGGGACCAAAAGGGATTTTTTCTCTAAAAACTAAATATAACTAATATCTATTTTAAAAATATATATTATTATTTTAGTTACTTTTTTTATTTATTATAATTAAAAAATTGACAAGTAAATTAAATGATAAAATTTATAATTCAACTTATATAAAATAAATTTTCTGGAAATAATTTTTATAAATAGATGTTAATTAATTTTTTTTTGTGAATGTAATAAAAAAAAGATGAAATACATGTATCGTTTATTTTAATTAGAAAATTAACAAAGTAAAATAAATGATAAAATTTATAACTCAAGTTATAAAATTTGAATTTTCTGAAAAATAAATTTTAAAAGTAGATGTTAATTAAATTTGTTTTTTTGAATGTGTAATACGAAAAAAAAAATCAAATACATGCATATATAACACAGTGCATGTATTTGTATATATGTGATTTAAAAATAAAAAAAATAAAAAAATAATATTTGAAAATAAAAAAGTAAAAAAAAATATGAGCTAGGTTAACATTACTAAAATATTTTAATAGTATTTATAATTTAACTATACTAAAATATTTTTAAAACTATTTTTCTAAACTTTTTAAAAATAATTCCTATATTTAAAAATTATGAAATTATTTAATATCGTAAACTTTTTTATTTTATTGATAGTTGAACTACATATTTCCAATACGTAAATGTGATTTTTGTAATTATTTGTATTTTCAAAATCAAGAAGTGATTTAAACTAAAACAATATAGGAAAATTATTTGTTTTTCTAAATATTTTAAGTAAGAAAATTTGTTTTAGTGAAATAAAATGCACTGGAAAATGATATTTTTAGAAAAATATTTGAAGGACAGAGATTTTTTTTAGTTTTCAAGTGGGACATTCACAATATTAATTTAAATAAATAACTCAAAATATTAAATTTAAAATAATTTTTGTCATCAATAATATTAAATTTAACCAAAAAAAAGAATAATGAGATCATTTTTGGTTAAATATTTAACTTTGGTGTCCTATGAGGCTATTTTTGTTGTTAAAAATCTAACTTTGCTGTCCTATGGGACCATTTTTATCTTTAGTAACGGTTTCCGTTAGTTTTTTAACGGAGCTTCAGTTTCCAAGTCCTATGGGACTATTTTTTGTGAAAAATATCGATTTGGGACTAAAAGTGAGTCTAATGGAACTAAAATCATCAGGGGGTAATTCTAATGGGACCAAAAAGTGAATTTTTCTCAATCTAATCCTTAGGATTGAAAGAATTAAATCACTACTACACAGAAATAAAATCAAAAGAATTAAGGTAGGGGGAGGGGGATCCGATCCAACCCTTGAAGGCAAAAAGTACACTCATCCAAGAACTAAATAAGAAATAAAATATTAAAAGAGAAAAAGACCTGATTACGCTGTGTTGTTGAACAACAAATCGACCGATGAGATCAATCTTAGCACTGTTTCGGGCGGTATCGCTTAAATTTTTGAATCGCATAAATCTATACTCCTTCCTCGATAGATAATAGATATATGTAGTAGAAGTAATATTACGAAGTAATATCTGAATTGTTGCTGATTTTTCCTTGTTCGTAGGCTTATTTCCCTTGAGGCTATTAACTATCCAGAAAGATGGAAAGCAAGAATGTGCAACCGTTCATTTTTATTCAACTCCCATAAAGCATGTTGGAATTCTATGTTTATTCAACTCCCATAAAGGCTGTTGGAATTCTATTCAAGTGTCATAATATTTTTTTTCAACTCCCATAAAGCCTATTGGAATTCTATTCAAGTGTCATAATGCATTAAGGCTGTTGTAATTTGTTAACTACGTTTTTGCCTTTGAAATTAAAAGATTAGAGGGTGTTTTAGTCCATCCCAAATTTGGCAGAAACTTTCATGCTTTTAGAATAGTAGAGATTATCTGAAATTCAAGGGTACTTTTCCTAGTATAAAACTGCAAGTTGCAGCTGACAGCTTCCTGGTAGGATCTCTTAAATTTACATGGACCAGTTTTAATTATGAAAATTAAAGCTACCCCAGAATTATCACAGGTATTGGATATTAAAATTGATTTGGTTTCATCATATTTTTCTTGGATGGTGACATTGAATAATGCAAGTTAGCTTTCTGGAGTTGAAAGGTAAATATGAATTGATTAGCAGGTGAAGATTGCAGAAAAGTTAAATTTTTATTGGTCTTTTTGTTATCTTCGTGTGGAAATTTGGAATAAATAGCTAAAGACTTTGACTTGGGCAACTTTTTTAGGTCGGAGAGAAAGAAGGGAAAGTTGGGAGTAGGGTCATCCATTCTTTTCACGATTCTATAGCTTTTAGTACAAATTTTGACTTTTGTCACCAGTCATACGAGGATTAAGAAAATGTCCAAATGGCCTATTCACTGTTATGCAGATAGATCATAGATGCTTAAATTAAACTTAGCGGCCAAATTCAACAATCTTCTACATCAGCTTACATATGTGGCTCTATAATTACTGGCACAAATTGGCATTTGGCTGAGTTCCAAGCAATTCATTTCAAAGGCATTTCATTTTCTAATACATGGTTTTCCGATGTCCCAAGCAAAGCATGTCGTGTTCCCACCTCTCACGTGGTTTAATTTTCCAAGGGGTCCCCAGCTTTTTCCATTTCTTGTTTTTATTAGAGATTTTTGCACAAGATCCAAGTGATCAATCTATAAAAAATGTGGGCATAATAACTTAGAAAGACAAAACTGAGGTATGAGCCTGCAGCATATCAATCCAAGAAAATACATGGTAAAAAACGTAATAATTTATTTGAGGTCATTCATTAGCCTATTGCAAATTTGTAATTAGTATTTGTGATGCAGCTTTTTTCCGCAGATCACTCCAAGTTAAGGATTCTAAATAAATCAAAGTTTTATTTCTCCGAAACTGGAAATCTTCTATCAGGGTCGTGCCTAGCAACTTTTAGGCCTGAGTCAAATTTAAAAATGGGCCCTCTTTTTTCAGAATTTAAAGACAACATAAAATAATATTAAAAGGCAAAATATTTATAATGTACAAAATTTATTAAAATAACCTGACAATCATGTTCAAAGTAATTACTTAAATACAACTTGACTCACGAATTTGGTGGCAAAAGTATTAAAAAGAGGGTTTTTTCTATTTTCCAAATTTCATCGATAAAACTTACATTTCATCATTTCTCAAGCCTAACGTGTTAAATACATTTTATTTCATCAATAAAAAGACGGCTTGGTTTTCTTCGTTTTTTCCAAGTTGCTTATTAATTTTCTCTTTATGGATTGTTTGTAGCTATTACATCTCGAAGAATTGTTCGGATCCATTTTCTATCAAAATCTACTCATTGTTAGTCAATAAACAAATAGTACCAAATAACTAAATTTCGTAAATAAACATAGGCTCTGATAACATTTTAAGAGATTAAAAAATCATAATAGTTACAAGGAGGGGTAAATTTGAATATGATAGGTTAAGTGAAAAAATTCGCAAAGTTCAGGGTAAAGTAGAACAATTCAAGTTAAGTGAACAAAGTAGAAAAACTTGCATAATTCGATGGAAAAATTAAAATCACCTCGTATTATATTTACATTTATATCTATTATATATATATGTGTAATAGAAATTTTTAGGCCCCTCAAATTTTGTTATTTTTTTGGGCCTGAGTCGAAGGACTCACTCGCCTTACATAAAGCACGGCCATGTCTTCTATGGTGGGTGGGAACTTGTCTGCAATACCAGCAAACATTAGACGGGCCCTATGGTTGGTACTAGAGAGACATCTCCGACGCTCAAGTCAGCACGGTGAACGAGAGAAAATCCAAAACAGTAAATAAAGTAATGGATGTGAATTATGTGAATTAACTTACAAATGAGATGGAGAGACCTTTATATACTTGTCGGCTAAGTCTTCCTTGAGAGACGACTTGTGGTCAACTTGCTACCCTACGATTGATCTCGTTCTCTTGCAAGGATTGCTAGATTTATTTTATTTGTTTAGCGGTCGAACAAAATTTTGGCGCCGTTGTCGGGGAAGGCTTTAGGCTTAATAATTATTGTGTTAATTTTTTCATGTTTCTAGATTATGATTCTTTTTGTTTGTTTATAATTTAGGTTTCTTTCTCAGTTGCGTTTGATCTATTTTTCTAGTGTTGTTTATACAAGTACCAGGAATGGCAACTAATAAAGAGCAACCACCACGACCCACATTAGAAGAGAGCTTGATTTCTTTTATTCAAGTTAGTCAGCAAACATAAGAGTGAAATAACAAACGGTTTGAATCCTTGGATGTAACGCCCCGAACCCATTTCGATTAGGAACATCACTGTGGCACACTTGAGTATTTATAAATAGTTTGCGGAAGCATAAACAATAATAATTTAAATACGGAAATGTGGGCTTAAAAATTTCTTAAATAAACTTAAGAGTAACAAAGGTGATAATGGTTTGATAAGAGTTACGCATTAATAAATTCATATTACATCACCATAATTTGTTTACTCAAAACACATGTAATTTTAAATATTTGGGAAATATAGAACAACGCCCACGATGCTGCACCCCTACGCCTCGGCTCCCGCTCATCATTATCCAAATGTAAAAACATTTGAAGGCGTGAGTTGTGAAACTCAGTGGGAAGCGTAAGCAGTTAACTATATAGGTCAAATAATCATAATGCAATAAAAATTATTTTCTCGACACCGAGGGGTATCCCCACCCGTTGGCGATACATACGGCTCTCGGCCTTTTTTCGACACCGCGGGGTCATCCCCACCCATCGCGCGAACTACATATGTCTCTCGGCCTTTTCTCGACACCGGGCTCATCCCCATCCGTTGGCGTTTATAAATAGCCCGTAGGCACATTTTAGCAATTATAAAGAGTTGACAAATATAGTATAACAAGACGGCATGCTTACAAAATCGAAGTTTACCCACCTTTGAAGTTTAATAGAATGCTAGTGATGTATTTGTTTGAATGAGTCCGTGATCGATTGCAGTTACCGCACCTAACACAGCTTAATTCTTCAACTTAAATGGTATAAGAAAATGTAATAATCATCAAATAACCTATTCTCTCGAGCTAAGTAAAATCTAAAAGTTCTTAAAGTCAATTATCGCATAATCGGGTGTTCTGCACTTTTAAAGAGCTTTAAAAAATGATAGTTGACCAAAGTCAAAAGTCAATGGTCAACTTAAAGTCAAAGTCAACTTAAAGTCAAAGTCACTTAAATTCAATTAATCCTTAATTAATCACCTAAATCAAATAATTCTTCTAACGACTGCTTCGTTTCAGGATGGAAATCCCTGCTAATCGAAACCTTAACCTATAAAATCTTATCTCGACTTAAAATTCTTGATTATCTTAAAATATGATATGTCATCTCGAAAAATCCCGAAAATATCTTATTCACTAAACCCGAGCTTATTGATTTAATACTTAACGTTAAATAACTCGATAAGATTACATTGGTTTGCGTGCCAAGTACAAGTCACATCACATCACTATTCATGTCACATCACATTACTATTTACGTCACTATTCATGTCACATCAACTTTATGTCAAATCGGTCATTATTCATCATTCTTATCCCAATTCCAATCAATCACCGCTCCGCACCACACCTCCGGGATTCGGTAGTCGGACCCGTGAAGACGTATTTCTCTATTTTTCGAGCTCTATTCAATTTTTCCTTTCTCTAATTTTGAGCACTAAATATTTCATCAACTTATTATCCTCAAAATCACTTTTAGAAAATAAGAGTTTTCATCAAAAATCATCCTTAAGGGTTTAGGCTTCTAATTTTAACCAATAATGAAATAATGAGACCAAAACTTCTAAATTGATGAAATTTATCAACTATCTTAAGTTTTGTTTTTAAGCAAAATAACACCCCGGGGGTGGGGGATTGAGGCATGATCCCCTACCTGTATATCAAACAATCAAAATGTCATACATGTCATGCTCACAAGGGAGAAAATCAAAGAACAAATAACCTATCACTACGATATCTAGAAGGACTATCATAATGAGATATCTAAAAATAAAAGGAGAACCAATGATCTATGAAAATCAAGCTCGGATATCCCACCGGGTCCATCCGAATGAGCGCTAGGAGGTGGTGAGAAGTCGTGCCCTCATCAACAAGCAGATCGCCAAGCGGCAAAGACTCCCAACTTTGCAAGGTGATCACCGGTCGATTCCCTCTCTGTGTATGTGGGAAATCGAATCAAGGTCCTCAAAGATGTTCCGAATGCGAATCGGGGTGTGTTGAACTCGCCAAGAGCCAAGGCCACCGGAAGTGATCGTGGTGACCACCGCCGCTGCGTCCCAACTTGATCCAAATCAAGAGAAAAAGACGGGCATGCCGCAGCCCCATTTCAGCTAAAAGCTCGGCATGAAAGCTAGACACCACCTGGAAAGAACAATGAAAAGCCAACATAAGTCTGCCTGAATGATCTCGAATCAATCCCCATCCGCCAGCAATCAAAGTGTCCCGATCAAACGAACCATCTGTGTTCAACTTGATCTGAGGAGACAGAGGGGCTCGCCAAATCACAATCCTCGGCCTGCGTGGAACCTGTGGTGGAGCACTCCCCTACAAAAAGCCAACAAGAGGGAAGCATCCGGACCAATCACGGGGTTCGACGCCGACCAAACAAGAATCCGGATATACCGCTCCACCTGCCAAATAATGTGAGATGCCAAGAAAGGAAGGTGTCGATGCTTGACACTATTCCTTTTTCGTCCAGACAAACCATATAATCAAGCAGGGAACCAAGAGACTCAAGTGCCTCGTGTGTGATCCGTGTGTGCGATTCCTCCAAAATGAAAGGAACAATATCATATCGGTGGTGTGTGGAAGTGTAGTGTCAAACCAAGGAAGAAAGTGATTCCACACGGATCAACAAGATTATCATTCATCAAAAAGAGGTGAGGGATAGATTCGACTGAGGAGATGGATGTGGATTATTCAAGCAACAACAAAGAACGCGTGAGGCAAGGGAAGTGCCACGTGCACCTGAAGCTTGATATCCACAGGAAGACGATTACGAAGGAGGCGCCAAAGGAATATAGAGATAGTAGGAATAAGAGCATCGTTCCAAATGGCACCATACGAAGGTTACGAGCATTTCTACCCCTGGAGAGAATCCCAAGTAGAAGACATAGAGAACCCACCATGAGAGGTAAACATCCACCGCATGATATCCTCGGACCCCAGCAGAATCGGAACCCTGGATATATCCTCAATGAGACTCTCGGAAGCCCACATCCGGAGACCAAGACTGATATAATCTATCTCTATCCCACATACCATCGCGAATGAACCAATCAACCGTCATATGACCCAACGGCCGATCCAAACAATGATCCGCAAGCGGCCGATGCCCAAACCAAGTATCATCCCGAAACCGACACGGCTACTACTACCAATAGACCGCCGGAAGAAAATCCGCTCCCGGGCTCGAATACCGATCCGCCTCAAGCGCTCCACTAATGACTATGATTATGTGTTACAGAGGCTCTGACAGGAGACCGAAGCCCATTGAATAAAGATTTGCGATCAAGAATTGAGCCCACAACGAATGGCCTCGCGTAACCTCCACCACAACTTGTAATTGAAGGCGTCAACAATATCCGAAAGTCGGCGCAACCCAACCCACCCTCGTAAATAGGATGGCGATAATATCCCAATCGATCCAATGAGTCTTCTTCTCCCGCATAGATCCCCAGAAGAATCTAGCCATGATCTGCTCCAATCGCTGCAGAATCGTCTTTGGCCGCATGACCTGAAGAATATGCAACGGGGTGGCCATTAGCGTGCTCCGAATAAGAGCGAGCCTACCACCAAAGGAGAGATGTCGATGCGACCACCCAACAACTCTATCCAACATCCTCTGAATCACTGGGAGGAAGAGCTCTTTCGTCATTCGCCCCTTGAACAAAGGGACACCCAAATAAGTCATCGGCAAGTCATCGCAAACAAAGCCTATCACCATGAACCATGAGCTCCCCCGCCAATGTAACGTGGGGCCGAAAAAGAATCTACTTCTTCGATACTTGACCACCGGCCGTAAGTAGTAGAATAGTGCTCCAGAAAGTGCCTCAACGTGATGAGGCCATCGTCAGACGCCCTAGTGAAGATAACCACATCATTAGCATAGGCTAAATGTGTCACCGGAAAACCCCGTCGCGTCCGATAAATCATATCCTGGTGTCGTCTAATAATGGAATCCAATCCCCGGGATAAATACTCCGCCGCTAGAACAAACAAGACAGGAGATAGAGGGTCCCCCTGCCGCAGTCCCCGAGTCGAAGGAAAATATCCAGAAGGGATACCATTAACCAGAAAAGAGAAGCCGTAGTGTTCAATACAACTGCCAACCATATCAATCCACCGAACGGGGAAGCCCATGTGAATCATAGTTGTATACAAGAAATCCCACTGTACCCTGTCGTAAGCTTTAGCCATATCCAGCTTCATCACCACATTAGGAATCTCCGTAGCTAAGCTGATATCATGGATAAGCTCCTGAGCGAGCAATATGTTATCAGAGATGACACGACCGGGTGTGAAACCACTCGATTCAAGAACACAATCGTAGAGCGAATCGATACCAACCGCGCATTCATAATCTTAGAGATAATCTTATTCGTCACGTTGCATAGGCTAATTGGCCGAAACTCAGTCCACTTCTGAGGGTGAGGAACCTTCGGAATGAGAACTAAAGATGTAGCCGTGAACGTGGACAGCATGAGATTACCCGAGAAGAAGTCAACCACCGCATCCTCCACACCCAGTCTGACGAAATCCCAACAGTGCTGAAAGAACAACGATGAGAATCCATCAGGCCCCGAACACTAGACGGATCAATCCTAAATACTGCATCGCGAACCTCCTGAGCCGTCGGCATAGCACAAAGTCTATCAAGATCAACGGAATTAGGAAGCCGGGGAAAGAACTCATCGACAGGGGGAGTCAAATACTCCAAGTCAGAAGTCAATAAAGACTGAAAGAACTGAACTGCCGACTTCCGAATCTCAGAATCCTGTGTGATCACCATTCCATCATCGTCAATCGAGTGAATTCTAGCGCGACATCGCTTCTGCTTAACAAATCCGTGGAAAAACTTAGTGTTGCGCTCCCCCTCGACTGCCCACTTAACTGCAGCTTTCTGGCGCCAAAAATCCTCCTCCATTTTCAAACGTAGCTCATACTCAGCCACACGACGATGTAGCTCAGCCCAATGAGTCGGAGACGGATCACTATCATATACAAACTGAGCCATCAAACCGCCTCATCACCAGCCTAACCCGATCAAAAACATTACCAAACGTCCTGGTGATTCCAAATCTTGAGTCTGCGCTTGACCTGTTCAACTTGTGCTGCAAGCTCCTCATTCCAAAACAACCAGTGGGATGCCCCCATGCTTCCTTGACAACCTGCAAAAAAGTATGGTGACGTATCCACATATGCTGAAATCGGAAAGAAGAACGAGGCACATGTGGTTCAAACTGACAAGATATGAGTAAAGGAGCATGATCAGAGTGAACACGAGATAAATGCGTAACAATAGAAGAAGTAAACACATCAGCCCAGTGTTCATTATACAAAGCCCTATCAAGTCTCTCATGAAGCCCACCTCTAGCCCACGTAAAGATAGGCCCCTCACACCCCGCATCAAATAACTCACAATCCGCAACCATATAAGCAAAATCTAACATCTCGTCAGACCTATCAGAAGTACCACTAATCCTCTCGTGATCATGCAAAAAGATGTTAAAATCCCCGCTAACAAGCCAGGGTAACCCCTCCGTACTAATAGCAATCTCACGCAAGTTGTCCCACAAATCATATCTAGCTACTTTATCACATTTAGCATACACAAAAGTCAAATAAATAGGCTGAAGCAACAAAGCAGATGTCAACCTACAATGTAATAGTTGTGCATGATCGACAAGAATATCAAAATGTAAATGAGCAGCAGACATAATCCAAATATGATTAGAACAATTACTCAACCCATTATCAAAGCCAAATCTACGATAATAGAAACTAAACTCCGGCAAAGTCATAGGTTCTAAAAGTGCAACAAAAGGCAATTTATGACGATTAATATGAGCATGCAAATGACGTTGACTACCCGGATTAGCAATACCCCTCACATTCCACGTTAAGAATTTAATCGACATAATTAACAAGTAGAATGAGAAGAGGATTTAGAAACACCTGATCGATTCTGAGGTCGTGACCCTCCTCCTTTAGTGAGAAATGTATGAACAAATTTGCCCGACTTAGTGCTCTTTTTGGAAGACTTCGGAATTTTATCGACCCCGAATTTTTCTTTGTTCTCGACTGTTTAGACAATTTTGTGTCATTTTTCCCAACTTCCGAATTAATGGTATTGTCGTCAGCATCGGAGTGATCTAAAGTTTTATTTGGGCCACTTGTATCACTAAAGCCCACTTCCTTTATAACATAGATCGTGGACAATGGAGAAGGGTCCAAAACTTGATTGGTTGGATCAACAAAAACGTCACCTGGGACCAAGGAGTAGGACTCAGCGGAATGGGCTTGGCCAACTATTTTGTTTGGGCTGGAGTTAGAGCCGCAAATCAAATGGGGTGACGTGGAGTTGGACTCGGACCCGTCAGCAGCAAGCGAGGATTGGGCTGGAGTACTTGAGAAAACCTGTGCCTCATTAAGGTAACTGTTCTAGCCCGGAAACGCTGGACGCGGCTGGGCAACATGATCTTGGGCTTTTTGAAAATCATGGGCTGCATTATTAATGGGAGGGAGAAATAAATCTGGGCCCAAATTGCTATGAACATCCGCTGTACAAGATGAGGAAGAATTGGTTGGCCCATTCTTGATTTTGCCGTCCAAATCCAAAAGCAGGAGGGAGTCTTCTACTTTTTTTCCTTGTGAAGACATGGGCGTGGGCCCATGTGTCATCCCATTATTGGAACAATGTTGGTCCAAGTTATCAGGCGGCTGCTCCACCGGGATGTGCGACGCGTGAGTGGCTGAGGGGGGTGGTTTGGTGGGTCCCGTCGAGAGTTGACCGTTGCATCCGTACAGGGCGTGTTGGTAGCAGCTGATGGGGAGTGGTGTGGTGGGTCCAATTGGGAGATAGTGGCTGAATTATTGAAGGGAGACAAAAAACATCCGCCCCACAACCTTGATAGCCGTTGCACGTGAGGATTGAAGAGAGATTGGACCAATCTTATTGCTTTTGTCAAAGTCCAAAATGTGGTGGGCATCTTCCACCTTTTTTGCATGGAAATATGTAGTGGTGGGACCATGCAAATTTCCAATATTATCAAATTGGTTATTGGAATCCTCCAAAAGTGCTGCATGTTTCGAAAATGCAGGGGGAATATTTTCTGGTAATGTGCCACAATTATCACCTATAGTCATGCCTGCTGCCAATTCTTTTATACAATCCGAGCCGTTAATAATATTATCACCCACTATTTCGATCATGTTCAAATGCAGGGAAGAGGGGCGATTATTCCCAATAAATTCCAAATTATCTGACAAAGTTTGTGGCCCAATAGGAATACTATTCAAATCGGACGAATGAACCATATGTGAAATTAAAGAAGGTGGGCCCAACTGACATTCCTTAGTTGCTTTAAAAGTCTCATCAACAGCATGTGCTACACCTAAATGGAGACCCTGCGTGTGTTTATTTATCTCAAAAGAAGACAAATTAGGAAAAGAATGATGGAGACACTTAGGAGATTCATTAACTGCAGAGGGAATAATGACTCCATTTTCAAGGCTATCTTGACCGTTCAAAGATGCATGCCCCTCTGGCAAGTTGTCCTTCTTAAAAGAAAGAATAGTGGAACTCCATTCTTTGTTGTCCGAATCCTTCAAGCACGAGTTGTCGCACAAATTATTGGGATTTCTGACGCCCTCGATTCTAGCGACTACCAGCTCGTCTACCAGATTTTTATCCCCAATAATGGAGTCACTCTGATCGTCCGAATGTAAATCATTGACCTGATTTGGGCCCTTGATTAGTGATGCCAAGGTATCCAATGGCTGAAAAATCTCATTTTCCAAGCTCGAAAATCGATTAGTGCCAGATCCTTCAGCATTTGAGTGACTATCCTCAAAGTAGGTATGTTTCGAATTTTTTGCTAATTTTAGAAACTCCTTAGAAACCAATCCCGTTTCTCTTGGTCCTTTCTTTTTGACCTTTTCCCATTCATGATTTTGGGTAACAACTCTTTGAGCACCCCGAGTAGGATTAGGGTTTTCTACCCTGGAGATCTTAGAATTATCTGGTGTACCCCTTGACTTTTCCATATTTCCACTTAACCCCTTCAAGTCGTATCCATCAGAACCTGCTATGGGTGTGGGGCGCCTAACAGGTGGTGGTGGACGGATTATCTTCCCATTCATGTAACATCCCTCAATAGAATGTCCAATATGCTTGCAGTGAGTACAATAACTGAATCCGTTCATAAATAATCTTTTGAGCGTGTGAAGTATCATCGAACTCAAGAACTATCTCTTCAATTCTCTCCTTCAATAAATCCAGTTCAACACAAACCCGTGCCAAAGATAATCGAGATCGAGATGCTGTCAGGTAGTCCACTTGAAGAGGCGTACCTATAATATTGCCTATAGCAAATAGAGCATTATGATCAAAAAAATGTAAAGGCAGGCCCGGTAGACGAATCCAGACTGGCGCAAGAAGAGCTTCCATTTTCGGATTAAACGAAGGTGTCCACTTGAACACACGCATCGGGCAGTCCCCCAACGACCAAAGGGTACCCATCCATAACTTATTAAAATCCTCCTCAAGCTGTAATTTGATGATGATATGAGAATGATTTGCAAAGCTCCAAGAGAATGGCCCCTTCAGGTTCAACGCAGAAAATCCGGAATCAATTCCTTTGGGGTGAGGGATCGCGAAGGAAAATTTTCCAATCAAGGTGAGTTTCCAACACGCTGCAAGACGATCATTCTCCTAGGAAGAAAAACCAAGGACCTGCTTTCCATCTCTAACCTTGTGAGTGCCAACTGGAACGACTCTCTTGGGATCAAAAGAAAGGTTAGAGTGATTAGAACATGAAGCAGTCACATTTGCATATGACCCAAGCTTTGGGGTTTGGAAATCCGACGGACATGAACTAAAGTCCGCCATTAATGGCGGTGGAAACCTGAACACAGAAGGAGGAGACAAGAAAACACGGTGAGGGAAATGGAAAATGAAGAAAAAAATAAATAAATAAAAATAAAATTTTTTTTAAGAAATAACAAAAAACGAAAAAGAAGTTAAAACTCCCTCGTTGAAAAAATGCTTGAACAATCCGTGCAAAATCGACCCAAACGTGAAGAACAGTGCATGTGTGTGTGAAAAAAAGTGTGTGCTAGTGTGTGAGAGTGGGCAGAGCATTTTTTGAACTATCTTAAGTTCTTCTCCAACAATCAATTATACAACTTCTAAAAATCTTCTTAAGCCATTAATATCAATATTAAATCATCAAAAATCATATATAACTTAAAATTAAAAACAAAGTCTAAAATCATCATATTTAATCATCCTACTATCATAATCATCAACTTGCAAAATATCCCAACATATCTCCTTAATTCAAGGATTAAACTTTTTCCATCCCTCTTACACACACTACACCAAGAACACACGATTCTTTAAATTTCACCAAGAACACACAATTCTTTAAATTTCACCAAGAACATCAAGAACACACAATTCTTTAAATTTCACCAATAACACCAAGAACACACACTAAACTCATCTTCAAAGTTTTTCTTTCACACACTTCACTAATTACACATAAATCTTTATATTTTACCAAGAACACCAAGAACACCGAATTTTGCAGAAAATTCTTTGTTGTGGCAGTTTTTGTAATTCGGCTATATCTCTTCAACGAAACATCCGATTTTTGTGATTCGTATACCGTTCGAAAGCTAAGACAATTATCTACAAATGTCGATCTAACAAGCAAGTCCCAATTCTTACTACAAATAGGTCAAAAAGTGATATTACTGAAGGTCAGGCGTCTTTTTTCGAATTTCTGGCACAATTCACTATTTGAGGTATAACTTGGTCTACAAAACTTCAATTAACATGATTCAAGTTGCAAATGAAAGTTAAGACATAGATCTACAAGTAGGCAACAAGGCTTTGGTTCAAATATAGCTCAAAATATCCAGAAATTCGTTTTTGTATAGGGTTAAATTTCAGTCCGGAAATAAAGGTATTTTCCTTCTCTTTAACAAGATCAAATCACAAAAGAAAAATGAAATAAAACAAATCATTTCTATTTTTTTTTCAACTAAAGGCTGAAAATTTCAAGTCCAATAATGAGGTTTATAAACTTCATGTAATCACCATCAATTTACACTTCTAATGTTAGTTCTAGCACAAGATCAATATTCTATCATACTTAAATGAAAAGACAAAAATTACAGAAAAAAATGAAGAAATTTTTACCTCTTTGAAGTCTTGAAAATAATGAAGATATTTGGCTAAGTATGGGAGTGTGAGGGAGAAGTGAGGGTGTTGGAGGTTTTTATAAAATGCAAGAGTGATTGGGGGTGGAAAATCCATTTTTACCCTCTTTCAAAATATCTTGCAAAATTAGATATTTTTAAAAATCCTCAAGTAAGCTATTTTTATTTTTTAAAAATCCCGAGAGTTAATTAAAACTCATTTTTCATAAATTAGATGATCACTAATAATAATAAAATGTGAGGTAGAAATTTTAGTCTCTAAATCCAAAAATATAAATAAGCATTTTTTTATATCGTCAAGCTAATGACGTTAAAAGAGCGCTTCTTGGGAGGCAACGCAATCATTTTTTTCCCTTCGTGTGAGTTTGCATTTGTTGTTTGTTCCCTTCACATGGCTTTTGCAGATTTGTAGGCGAATATGACTATGGTGCCATTTATCAATCTTCACATTTTTCAGGGACATATCTTTTTCCTTCTCTTTTTACGCATTGAGGTCATTGTGTGATTTAAGTGTAGGGGCGACGATTAGTTATTGATAAGATATGATGATTGCATGTGGCTATGCTTTTACTTTGCCTAGTGATTATCCCAAGTTTAATAATAGTATTGTTTAGTCAACTTGAAATAGATGTATTAATTTGAGTTTCAAATATGAAATGACTTTGTGACTTGATACGTAGGATTTGACTGAGTTGTGAATTAGCCTTTGTGGTGAACGAATTAGGTGATGGTTAAATAATAGTCCGAGTTGTGGAGCTTGAATTACGAGATTTCAATGATATGAATTAAGTTAAAACCCTATTTTGATTTGTGTGTACACAAAATTGCTAGCCTTGCGGAAAAAAAATGCATTATATAGCTATCAAAAAATAAAAGCCTTATAGAGCTATATAAAAAAAACAAAAGAAAAAAATACAAAAAAATAGAACAATCGAGATTATACTCTGCTGGTTGAGCTGTTTAGTAACTAGGAGCATTCATGAGCCCCATATTTGACTTTTACGTAAAACGGCGGCTCAAACATGAGTCTGGGAAACCACCCTAGGAGCCTTTGGAAAATATCCGAAGTTTATACCTAGTGGAATAATATCTCGGGAGTTCTAGCAAAAAAAAAACCATGGCTAGGAATTGCGTGATTTGTTGTGTGAGTAAAAAGGGTTGCAACTTTTGACACAAATTTGAAATTTAGTAAGGAAGGCCAAACACTTTGATTGATGCTTAACTTTAGCCGAGTGAGTTTATTGCGAAGGTTGGGGATCGATGAGGAATAATCCGAGGTGGATGGAACATGGTGTTATATATTAATTGATTCTCAAATTGGACATAATATTTCTTGTTGGGTTTATTGGCATTATTATTTGCTTGAGGACAAGCAAAAGGCTAAGTGTGGGGAGTTGTTTTGCATATTTTTGTGTGTGTTTTGTGTGATGATTTATACATATTTTTGGCGTGTTTTATTTGGATTTGCATATTTTAGTGTTATGTTGTGTTATTTTGTTGATTTTCTAGGATTTGGTGGAAAAGACAAGTTTTGGAGCAAGAAACGTTAAAAAGTCATTTCGCGCAACTTCAACAGTTCTCGTATTTTGGACGTAACGTTCACATCCAAAGTCCAACTCACATGATTCATATAATATTGGAAAGATAATTCAAAGTTCTACAATGTTTGTTCTTCTACTAAATGCAAATGAAGATGTATGGATGGGGTAAAATCATGTTCAAGTGAAAATAATATGTTGCAATTTTGGAAATGACACGTCTTAGTATTTTAGCCATAACTCTCTCTAGAAAATTGATATTGGGGTCATTCAAGCGGATATGGAAAGATAAGAGATAGAGCTACAATTCATAAGAAGACACCAAGAGAAAATTTAGGTTTCGAGTGGTGCGCGGCTTGACACAATGACGGTGCGCATGCGGTGTGCGCTAACTTGCGGACGTCTTGCGCCGACTTGCGACACGAAAATTTTGATTTGTTTTGTGTTTTTTGGCTCTTCCACCTTGTTTAGGACTCTAGGCTTATAAATAGGACTTGGGGAGCCCTTAATTTCGACACACCTTCATTTTAGCACTTCTAGACTTTAGTTTTTGGTATTTTTCTCTTTCATTCAACATTGGGATTGCTTGAGTTCTTCCCCTTAAAGTTATTTTGCTTCTTAATCAAAGAGTAAGATTTCTTCATCTCTTTTATCTGATTTCAATTGTTGGGTGATTATTATTGTTGCATGATTATATTTATGATTGTTTTCTTTCCTTCAATTGAGATTATGATTCCATCCCCAAGCATGAACTAATTTTCTTGTTCTAGGATTAGGATGATTTGATTCAAACAAATAAGCATGAGTATTGATTAATTGATTTGTTTTCCTGAATGAATTGCTTTATTTGATAATTGATTGTCTGATCAACTCTTGATTGTTTTGGGGATTAATTGAGATCGATCGAAGATATTAACTGGTCTTTCATACCTCATCCTTTATTCAAACCTGCAAATGGTAAACTAAGATCTTGTACTATATTTCATTTAAAGACTTTCAGCTTGGAAAAATAATAAGATTATTAACTGGCACATAATTATATCCTTAATTAAGGAAATAACTTGTGCCTACTAATATTTTTATTCTTCCTTGGCAGTTATATTTATGGAATAATAATAATAAATTAAAACCGTATAATTTCAAATTGAAGCATGAGTTCAAAGCATTGGATTAATTTGTTTACTCCGGGACGGGTAAATTATAATATTCCAATCCAAGGAAAATAAATAAAGGGAGGTGCTATTCACAACCCGGAAATCTATTAATACACCCTCTTTTTTAATAAACCCCTACTCTTTTTATAAAATAACTTATTTACATCATATGCACGATACCCCAATATTAACCAATTTACCCTTCCCACTATTCTTTTTTTCACAAGAAGAAAAAAAATCACAATGTGAAAGTGATCGGCGGCGGTGGCCATATATCATGCAGTTTTGCAGAACCACGGCGGCATTCCCGAAGATGAAGTCGGCGGTGCCGTAAATGTATCACATTCTTTGTAGAATTGGCATTGGGAGTGGACGTAGAGTCTGTCCTGGTATCCTTCGAAGCCACAACAGTAGAAGATGGAGAGGTTGGCGCCGGAGCAGAGCGCCACCACCTGGTGGTTTTAGGGACCGACAATGTTGCAGAAGGTTATGCCGCAGGCGATGAATCCCCTCGCCGGTCACCGCTGAAAAATAAGAATTAATATTCTTAATTTTTTCTTAATTGAATGCAATTAGACCCTTCTAGAGACGATAATATGAATGGAGCCGCTATTTACACCCTCTTTTCTTATAAATACACTATTTTCCTATTTTTATAAAATTATAATGACTTAAAATGACTATTATGACCTTACTATCATAAAAATTTCTAAATACACTCCACCTTTTTTTTCCAGAAAAATTTTCTTCTTCCCTATGGCTCAAAAGATAATTTTTTTATTTTTTCACTATCGTGCTTTTTTAATTGTAGCATTAACTGTAAAAGTGTGTCATTTTTTATAGATTGAAGGTTTTATAGGCTAAGTCTGAAATGGTGTTATAAATTTGGGTTTTTTTGTTTCAAGTTCGCATTTTTTCTCCATGTTCGAATAGGCACGACAACCATTTTTTTTCCGAAGAAAAGGGTGGCACGATCGCTATTTTTTTCTGAAAAAAAGGTGGGACGATCGCCATTTTTTCTGAAAAAAATAGTGGTATGATCATGCCACCCCTTTTTTTGAAGTATGGCACGATCGTGCCTTATTTTAAAGTGTGGCACGACCATGATCATGCCTATTTTAATACATGGCACAACTATGGTCGTGCCACGCATTAAAATAAGGCACGATCGTGCCACACTTCAAAAAAAAGGTGGCATGACAGAAAAAAATGGCGATCATGTCACCCTTTTTTGAAGCACGATCGTGCTATATTTCAAATAAAAGGATGGCATGATTGTGCCATTATTTTTCAGAAAAATTGGTCATATTCCAAAAAAAAAAAATTGCCTATCGTGCTTATTCGAACATGGCGAAAAAATGCACGAACTTGAAACAAAAAACCCAAAATTTGTAACGCCATTTCGAATCCAATATATAAAACCTTCAATCTATCAAAAATGACACATTTCCGCACTTAATGCTACAATTAAAATAGCATGATAGCAAAAAAATAAAAATAAAATAAAAAATTATCTTTTGAGCCTTAGGAAGAAGAAATTTTTTCCTGAAAAAACAAAAGATTGGGTGTATTTAGAATATTTTTTATGATAGAAAGCGCATAATAGTTATTTTAAGTCATTATAATTTTATAAAAATAGGGAGAGGGTGTATTTATAAGAAAAGGGGGTGCAAATAGCGGCCCCCTAATATGAATCAACATGCTTGGAACTTGGAAGAAAGAAACTGTTATTTCTAGTCGAGTATTTGTCAAATTAAATTTGAAACCTATATTTATCAAAAATTATTTTCTCAATGACAAGTTGAAACCTGTATTCAATTGACAACACTGACAAATCATTTCATAGCATATGAAGATGAACATATATTTTTCTTCCCGGTGAAAAAAAAAGTTAGTGGGAAGGATAGAGCAAGTCTCTCATAGGATCCGTAACCGTGAGACGGATTCCCGCATCCGACCCGGATTCATTAATATTAAAAACAAAAATCACGCTCCCTCCCTCTGCTCTTTCTCTGTCTCCCTCATCCTTTTGTTTCTCTTTTTTCATGTTCTCTCTTTCGCTTCCTTCTCCTCCTTTTTTTTCTTTCCTTCATCCCCATCCCTTTCGCTCCCTCTGCCTTTTCCTCTTTCCTCCATCCCCCAATTTTCATATCGTTGTTGTAGCACATATCTATGCCTTTTTCGGTTCGACCATGGTTTTCTTTTTTGTTTTTATTCTTGAATTTAAGTTTATGATCTATTTGTTGTATTATTTTCTTGGCTTCACGCATCTTCTTCTCCACCTCTTATTTTTTCGAAAATTGGAACTCACAAGACTCCAACCAATGTAAATAGACATTCATGTCGTGCTATTATGATAATTATGTCACATAAATATATTTAATCTGTGCACAGAAAAATTAATACTTTTGATAGGAAAAATTAATATTATTCAGGGGAACTACTAATATCAACTTTGTTATTTTGGAAACATGTACTTTTTCGAAAAAAATGATACTTTTTCTAATAAAAAGTGGTACTGTTAAATAAGGTTGCGTGTAACTTTACAAATAAATAACAATTTTGTTATTTTGAAAACGTATACTTTTCAAATAAAGTGATACTTTTGGAGTCAATTGATTCTATGTTAGGGGAACTACTACTGTGATTTTGTTACTTTGAAAACATATACTTTTTAAAGTAAAAATGATACTTTTTTATAATAATGATACTTTTAAACAAAACTTTATATAACTTTGTAAATAAATAATCAATTTTGTTACTTTTAAAATGTACACTTTTCAGAATAAAAGTGGGATTTTTTTAATAAAAAATGATACTTTTCAAGTCTAAAATGATACTATGTTAGGGGCACTACTAATGTGATTTTGTTATTTTGAAAACATATACTTTTTAGAATAAAAGTGATATCCTTTTAATAAAAAGTGATACTTTTCGAGACTAAAGTAATACTATGTTAGGGGAACTACTAATGTAGTTTTGTTACTTTGAAAACATATATTTTTTAGAGTAAAAGTGATACTTTTTTTTTTTTAATAAAATGTGATACTTCAACAACAAAACTAATACTTTTATGTAGTTTTTGAGTAAAAGTGGTATTTTTTAGAGTTAAATTAGTACTTTTTTTTCAAATATTAACTAGTCCTGTATGATCCGTCTCACATATATTAGTGATACTTTTTGAATAAAAAGTAATACTTTTGTTTGCATTGTCAAATAATTCTAAATGACAATTAAGAAAATGTGATATTTTTGAATAAAAATCATACTTTTAAAAGAAAAAGTAAAAGTAATACTTTTTATATCATCAATTACAACTAACTAAAATTTAACACTATTTGTTGTTTTTCTCCGTTCATCAAACAAATGTATAGCAAAAAAATACACCACCACAAGTTAATAAACAGAACACTTCCACCAGGGTATTACAACAAATGAAATATCAAATATGCATATCTCAAAAACAATTCCGAGCTACTGGTTGTTTCCCTAAAAAGGAAAAAAGAGGTATTATGTTATATAATTTCCTAGATGCACCACTCAAAGTTTTTTTTTCTCCAAAACACATGTTTCAATAAATGATTCCAGCACATGACGAGCAAACTCATTCCCAGCAGAATCTTGGATATGAATATTCTCAAAGCAACAAATATTTCACAGAAAAAATTGCACATTAGAAACCCTAGTTTTGACAAATTTCGATAAAAGGGAGAAGAATCGCATGACAGAAACTCTGACGATATGTATGACTTGTGAACAAAAAAAGAGAGAGCAAGACTTCCCGTGAAATGACGAGAGAAATAGAAGATTTGGATAAATTCGCAACGGAGAAAGAGAGAGAAAAAAAGGCCAAAATACATGCGGAAAAAAAAGAAAAAAAAATAAAATGGGCTGGGTAGGGTTGGACGGCTGGGATCGAGCGCGACCCGTCTGACAAAAAAGAACCATAGGACGGTCCTATATAAATTTTTGTCGGAAGGCCGAAAGGATAAATTAGGAAATATTAGGGTGTATGTTAAATAAAATGGTAGGGATGTATCAAGAAATGAACGCCTCCCTAAATAAAAGAATAAAAGAATTCAAAATCCTCTCAACTTCTTCAACCCTAAAACCCCCACCCCCTGGCTCTGTACTCCCCACCAAAACCATTTCAACAGCCAAACCCAAAACTCTTCCTTCTTCTTCCTGTATTTCAATTGGTATATATGCTTACACGTATACATACAAGTTAAGCTACGTGCAGAATCTTTGTATCTATACATTGCAGTGTTCGTGAGATGCACCACAGTGATGCAGAAGCTGCTGCGCATAAGCCCCTCTGCCCCCCCTATTTTATCCGATAACACGCTCCTCTCTCTACCCCTCTCCAACACTAGCTTTCTTTCTGTAGGGTTTTGCGGCGCCGGCCCGCCCAAAATTATCAGGAAAATGTTTTCATCCACCCACTCTCACCCCCTGCACAACCCCACAAACCCTTTTTCATCCGCCGCGACGCGGTCCCTCAGGGTCACCAAAATGCCCCTCTACAGTTTCCACCCTTGCAATTGCTCCGTCGAGAACAGCAATAATAAGGTGCCGTCGAGGGCTTGGGTGGTTTTCAAAGAGTACAACAAATATTGTAATGTAGGCGGTGGGTCCCACAGAGCGGCATGGTTTACTACACTTGCCGGCAATTCGAATAAAGCCGGTGATTTTTCGGTGGTGGAGGAAGGGAGCGACGTGGAAAATGTGAAGAGAGTGGAGGAAAAGAGAGCGCCGAGGAGGCAGAGGGGCGGCGGCGGCGGCGGCGCGGTGGTGGTGGGGAGCCCAGATTTGCTGACCATTCCAGGAGTTGGACCGAGGAATTTGAGGAAGCTGGTGGAGAAGGGGTTTGAGGGTGTGGCTCAGCTCAAACAGCTCTATAGGGACAAGGTATGTTTAACAATACGCTTGGATGTTGGGAATGATGTAGTTTGGTTAGTATCTAGTTGATTGGAGTTGCATTGGGTTGCTTGGTGATTTTGAGTATTATGAACCTATGTTCTGTTTAATGACCGTTTTAGTGGGCTCAGACTGTTGGTGAAAATTGTCAGAAACAGGAAAAGTGAAGTGAATTTTAATTTGTTGGCTTTGAAAGTTGTGTTAATTTTTACGGGATTGAGTGGTGTGTTAATTGTTCCGATTGTGGATTGAGTGGTGTGTTGCGGGTACTTCAACACACCCTCAAAAAATGGATTCTTAAGATTGTATTTATTTTTATTATTGTTCGGGGTGGGGAATTTTGATACTTTTTGCATTTAGGTGTCTACTCGTTGAATTTCTTGCAGCCTTCTGAAATAATAGGCTGCTAAGTTTTGTTGAACTAATGAGAATTTTTGACAACCGAACTTATGCGCTTAACTTGGTTCTACCATAAATAACAAACACACGGTCTTATGGTGCAGTTTTTTGGTAAATCCAATCAGAAGATGGTAGAGTACTTACAGAGTTCAGTTGGGATCATACACAAGAACCATGCTGAGAGTATAACTACATTTATCAAGGAGAGTGTGGACGAAGAGCTGAAGGAAAAGCCTGCTCAAAAGAAGAGAATCACTTTGTGTGTTGAAGGAAATATCAGTGTCGGAAAGACTACGTTCTTGCGGAGAATAGCTAATGAAACACTTGAACTTAGAGATCTTGTGGAGATTGTTCCTGAACCAATTGACAAGTGGCAGGATGTAGGCCCAGACCACTTTAACATATTAGATGCATTTTATGCTGAGCCAGAGAGATATGCCTATACCTTCCAAAACTATGTGTTTGTTACAAGAGTTATGCAGGAAAGAGAATCGTCTGCTGGTATTAAGCCCCTCAGACTAATGGAAAGGAGTGTCTTCAGTGATAGAATGGTAAGTATTCTGCTCTTTCGGCTAGCTAACTCTACTCAATCCATCCTGAAGGTTTAGCTATCGTGACTTACATGTGCTGAATTTTGTCTGTTACTGCAAATTGTTCAGAATGTGCTTTACATCATAAGCTTTAGAGAAAAATATCAATCTGATGCTACTTATCGTTGCTAGAATGGTTTAAAGGATAAAGCTGATAGTGCTATGCAATTCAAATTTAGCACAGGCATTATGTGAGAGTGTCTTACCACTTACGTAGAAAGAGGCTCCAGATTTGTGCTGTTTCGGCTATAAATATGGCCCCTGAATCAATATTCTCAATTTTTACCCAAATCCCAAGACACCTGCTTATCTAGAACATATAGATTTTCACTTATTAATCTGGTAATTCAATTATTTCGGCTGATGCATTTGGTCATTTTCATTTATAAAGGTCTTCGTGAGAGCTGTTCATGAGGCAAAGTGGATGAATGAGATGGAAATTAGCATTTATGATTCATGGTTCGATCCTGTTGTTTCAAGTTTGCCCGGTCTTATTCCTGATGGGTTTATCTACCTCAGAGCAAGTCCCGATACTTGCCACAAGCGTATGATGTTGCGTAAGAGAGCAGAGGAAGGTGGAGTCTCTCTGGACTATCTTCAAGGCTTGCATGAGAAACATGAAAGCTGGCTTTTCCCATTCGAAAGTGGAAATCATGGGGTTCTGTCAGTCAGTAAGCTACCCAAGGACGTTGATTGGTCTTTACATCCCAATATAAAGGACCGTGTATTTTATTTGGATGGTGATCATATGCACTCAAGCATCCAAAAGGTACAATCTGTGCTTGCATCTCAATTCTGTTCCAGCATATTATTGTAGTGTAATCTTTTACTTAAATTTTTCCTTTTTTTGTGGTAATTAGCAGGTTCCTGCTTTGGTTCTTGACTGTGAACCAGACATTGATTTTAACAGAGACATAGAAGCTAAGCAAGAGTATGTTAATTTTCCTTTTTTTTTGATATGCTGTTTTGCGTTTTTTGTTTCATGCTCGAGTGCAAACCACCATTTGAAAAACAATGTTTTTGTATGATTATGCGGGCCATCAATTGGTGTCTTGTGATTTTTCATTCAAAGCTGCCCTCATAGTTTCCTTTTATCATTATGATGTTTTACTGTCCCACATCTCTTGTCCTCATGCAACATGGTATTACAACGTATTTGTTCTATGAAATTCACCTGAAGGGGACCTTACAACTCATTCGCATATTTGTACATAATTAGCAATCAATATTGATCTCTTTTGATTTTATTTTTTCTCTAAATATTTTGTATGTGAAGGTATGCTCGCCAAGTTGCTGAGTTCTTTGAATTTGTGAAGAATAAGAAAGAAGTTTCTTCTTCAAATGTCAAAGAAGATGCATCGAAGAGCAACCAAGCTCAAGTATTGATACCCCATCATGGAAATTTGTGGATGCCCGGTACACAGCCTTTGGATTTTAGACAAGCCATGTCATTTATGTCTCGATAGTGGAATGTTCTTGCTACTGTCTGAAGGTGTTTTTTTTTCCTTGACCAGCTGGGTCAAAAATGATGTTTTCCGTTCCTCGCCATGTATAAAGATCGTCGTTAGTTAACCTTTTATTAACCTCCAACTATTTAAAGATGTAGAGAGTTGTAAATTTTATGGATTGTAACTTGCTGTTTAGTTGAAGCTTGCTTTGTTTCGAATCGTTATCTCCAACTATTAGGCTTGCCTAGTGCGATTATTTGGCTAGCGTGGTTTGCGTTTGCTATTGTGTCAAGCGGGAGGATTTACCACTTACCAGTGCGCATCCGAAATATAGTGGTCTCCACGTTTCCGCGTTGTTAAAAAGAAAAAACAAGATAAAAATTAAGAAAAAAAAAAGTGTGACAATAGGTAGCTTCAGATAGTTATGAGACTCACTTATATAAATTAGCCATGCATGTTAGTGAGCACAATTTTCTTACCCGATTTCCTTCTCATTTTCAAGCACCTAAGAAGTCGTACAATCTCAATCAAATTTAGAATTCATTGAAGCAACCTTTTAAGAATTTCTTCCCCCCACCCCAGCCCTATTTTCAGAGAGTATTGAATAACAATTTCTATGGATGCAATACCTCTTGAAATCGTGAGCCTCTCATCCATGTCGAATGTTGATTGCCTTTAACCTAGCTCCATTGCTTTCAATAGGCAATATCTTGTAGATTTGGATTGGTAATATTTTTGTTATGCTAGTTATATATTATTTATTGGATGTTTGAATACTCTATTTCATAATAAATGAGATATACATCAATCATTTACAATTGATATTGATATATTATTTATGAAGTATAACATGTCAAAAATCAGTTGAAATTGTGTTGAGCTGCATTCATATAAAGACAGATATTCTCTTGGTGAATGAAAAAGGCTCATAATTTGAAATTCTTAGTTTATAAATTGTTTAAATTAAATCGATGAATTGACATCAAACTTGGGCTTTTTGTTACATTACTAGTCCGGCCCACATTTCAAGGTGTTTTACATAGTTCACAAATATACAAATAAGCTGGGCTCAAAATCAATGCCGAAGCCCAAGAAACCGAGCCCCACAAGTGCCCCACGTGCAATTCACATGCCTAAATCATGAATCAGTCTCCCAAAATCATAGCAATCCCTAGTTCCAGATTCGTCATTTTTCTTCATTTCATTTGTCTTGATCTGATATAGAAATTACGATTAGCTTCCATCTACAATGGCATCGAGTAACGGGTTAAAATCATGTGCTTCCAAGCTCTTGAATTCTGCAGTTCTCCCCAAATCAGGTCTACCATTTCTCTCTATTTTTTGTTTCAAATCTTTTTTCTGTACTTTGTTTTTCATTAATCGACTGAAAGATTATTTTTTCTTAGAATCTTTTAACTTGGTGGTATTGATGATGATCTGTTCCTTGGTTTCTACTTTATCTTTAAAATTTTAACTTCCTAAGTATAAATCTCTAAAAGCTTCGGTAGACTGATTGGAAAGTTTACCGTATTCATTCTTACTCCATGTTTTGCTAATAGTAACATTAAACGTACACGCACACACACACATTAAGTTTTGAACTTGATTAATTGGTTTTGTTCCTTTTTCCAGATTATGTGGTGTTGCATGCGAGTGTTATGATATGTCTACTAATTGAATTCACTTGTCAATGCATTGAATTCACTTGTGTTAATTAGATAAGCAGGTAATATAGTTTTTGAATGCATTGAGTTCACTTGTGTTTCTTCTTATACTGGAAAGTAGTATTACTGCAAAGGACGGGCGCATATCCTAGGGAGATTAATATCAAGTCCTGGCATGTATGCTTGAATCTTGATGCAGTTCTTTTTTCCTAAAAGATGTGTTTGCTAAGTATGTGAGATGAGCATGAAATGATGATTTGTGTATTTATGAGTTCTTATAGTTTATCTTCTAATTTGGTGTTAACTTTCCTATGATTCTCTATATTTATGATTTTGTGTTCAGGTTTTGTGGTGTCAATAAGTCAGTGATATAAATTATGTTAGATTGGAAAACATAGTATAAGGGATCGTACCTACATTTTTTAAATTAGCTGAGAATAATTCTCAGTTGGAAGCTGGAAATCCTTTTATGTGACCTATTTGACATTCTTTATCATCATCTCTGACAACTTTGAAAAGGCCTCTTTCGCGAGATCTTCTCAAGATTCCAACTTGATCCTCAGCTAGCCTGCATAAGACTTACCGGAGAGAACTCCGACGTAAGCAATCCGACGATCAAGTTAGTAACAAGAGAAAGAGTATGTAAAAAGTGCATAAAAATATAAAAGCTGAATATGTGTGTGTTAAGATGCCCTAATTTTCTCACCTTCCTCCTCCTTTTATACCCAGCCTATCTTGTCCTTCATGTCCACGTGGCCGCCCTAGATTGGAGGTCAAAAGTAGGTGGAAACTCGCGCCAGGTCGGCCAAAAGAATAAGTCACTTCTGTCAGGTCGGGCCTGGAGGTAGTTACTTCTGTCGAATCGGTCTCCTAGGATATTAAATGCCTGTCAGGTTTTCCTTAAAGGATAATTAATGTTCGCAGGTCTGAGCTGACACTTAGTAACTTTAGTCAGGTCGGCCTCCCTTGATATCTGGTTCCGCTTACTTTTTCCTTATGCTCATTAAATACTTGTCAAGTCGGCTGTACTTCCTAGTAACTATTGGTCAGCTCGGCCATATCTTTTAGTTACTCTATGTCAGGTCAACCGTATCTTTTTAGTAACTCCGTGTTAGGTCAGCAACCTCAAATCCTGTACATTCTTTCTCGCTGATATCTTCATTAAATGCTTGTCAGGTCGACCAAGACTTTAGTAACTCTTTGTCAGGTCGACCAAGACTTTAATAACTCTCTGTCAGGTCGACCAACTGACCAAGACTTTAGTAACTTTCTGTCAGGTCGACCAAGAATTGTGACCGTATCTTTTAGTAACTCTGTGTCAGGTCAGCAACCTCAAATCCTGTACATTCTTTCTCGCTGATATCTTCATTAAATGCTTGTCAGGTCGGCCAAGACTTTAGTAACTCTCTGTCAGTCGACCAAGACTTTAATAACTCTCTGTCAGGTCGACCAAGACTTTAATAACTCTCTGTCAGGTCGACCATGACTTGTGTTCCTTATCAGGTCGGCCACTTCGAAGACTTGTTCTCCCGTCTACCTCTATTTATTCATTGGCAGGTCGACCTTATTAAGAGCTACTTCGGACAGGTCGACCCCTCATATTCTATCCGATTCTTGCTTTGATCATATCAGACTTCAGACCTGGACTGTTTTTAATTTCTCTATAAGCTCCAGGTCTGCTTTACTTTTCGAGAACTTCCACAAGTTCGAACTTGACTGCCGGATCCTCCTCTCCCACTCCTTTGACCAGATCTCCTTAAAGTATGCCGAATCAACTAGTCCCCCTACTCTCATAGTTTGAGCGTAGATCTAAACTAGGGGAGTATAAAATTCCAGGTCTCCCTAAAGTATGCCGAATCAAACTTGTACTACCACTGATTGCCAATGGTGCCCTCCTCCCTTTTCAGGACACCTACTGAGACACATCAAAATGATCTTTCAACATCTCCTTCTATACGATCAATCTTGCAATGTGTGTCTTGCTTGTATTTGATTTGTAACTAATGAAAGAACAAATTCCAACTTTGGACTGCCATTGGACATCTCAAACAATGGAATATACTTCTTGAACAGTCGGCAAAATATTAAACTTGAAACATATATTTCGTGTCATGAAGCAGTAGATTATTACATTGAGCAGTGAGTGAAGTAATATTTAATAGAAAATTGCTTTTTATGATCTAGGTTATAAATATACTCATCTCAACATTAAATACTGTAGCTTTTCCTTATTTCGACTTACAGAAAAGAGAGATTTGTTTCTCTGTGACAGTGAATAGGGGAATTCACTCAACTACTATAAAGAAGATGGGAGGACATGCTCATGGCCATGATGAGCCTTTCTACCTTCACGCGAAGCACATGTACAACTTGGACAGGATGAAACATCAGAAACTGACCATGACTCTTGGTGTCCTCACTGCATTCAGTATTGGTGTCGGTGTCCCAATTTATGCTGTCATCTTTCAGCAGAGGAAGACTGCTTCAGGGTAATGTTTTTTGTTAATTCCACTTTTGCTGAAATAACAGAGACTATTTGAAATGCCTTGTGTGTACGAAAGCCAGGAATCAATTGATTGAGAGAATTGGACAGTTTTTGTGCAATCACTTTACTTATTTCTGTTTACTTGCTTTGTAAGTCTGAAAACAGTAGTTTTTCCAAGTATTAATAATATCTCTTGGATATGTTCCAACTACGATCTGGTTTATATTTTATTGTGTATAGTTATGGTCTATAATCTTGATATACATATCGTTGCCCCTGCTGAATAAATTTTGTTAGTGTACTAAGGTATCTATGTTTGACCTAGGATAGCTGAACATAAACTTTTGGTTTATGATGCAGTTGGTTGAAGTTGATCTTGTTATAAAACTAATGCTGGTTCTTGGTTGGCTGTTGTGATTGTTCACTTGTTCAAACATATCTCAATGAGTGATTGACACCTTCAAACAAGTGAGAATCGGAGGAAGTTAAAACCTCTTAGGTTTCATCTGGAATGATGTGTTTGAAGCTAAGAATTTCAAATCCATGATAACAAATCCATTAAGTTTGTTTGGATAAGGTCATTAGACAATAAAATTTCAAATCCTTAAACTCCTATTTTAAGCTATTCTTTGAGTAATTGTGGTGGATTTGAATCCATCATATATAGATTCATTTGAAATCTTTTTGCCAAATCCTCTACTCAAATCCAAACCATTCAATCCAAATGCAACCTTATAAATCTTTTTCTGTGTTTACATGCACACACTAGAATACTTAGCAGATTGGTGGACTCTGCACAACCGCTATCTGTGGATGAAAAAATACAAAAAATACAGATTTATTGCTATTTGATTATTATTGACTACATATTCATCGTCAACTTGTCAAAGAAATTATACAGGGATGTAAAAAATTGTATTGAGTGGGTCTCTTGTGAGACCGTCTCACGGATCTAATACCCAAACCCGGTAAACCAAACAAACCCAATTGAAATAGGGGAAAAGGCAGAAAAAAGGGAAGGGAAACGACTGTCCTCTCTCTGCAGAAAAAGGGAAACAACTTCTCTCTCTCTCTCTCTCTCCCTCTCTCTCTCTCTCTCTCTCTCTCTCCCCATCACCTAGCCTGCTTCTTTTCGTTCTTTTCTCTTTCTCAATCTCTGTTCTCTTCTCCTTCACCATTTTCTCTTCTTTCTTTCTCGTTTTTTTTCTTTTTGTCGAATCTTCTTTTTTTTTAAATCTGGAACAAAAAATCCCAGATTTGTACATTCTTTTTATTCAATTGCTTCAATGATTGATTTGAAGTGAATCTCGAAGATGAAAGTTGATTAGTGGAAATGGCACATACCCAAGAAATTGTGAATACACCAAAAAGAATGATAGTTTTGAATAACAAGTATTATTTTTTGATTAAATGACAACTAATAAAAATGATCTTTTTCATGTAAAATGTGATACTTTTGAGGTAAAATGTAATAATTTTAAAGTAAAAGTATTGCTAAGTTATCATAAAACGTAACTTGATATATACTATACTTTTTTTTACATGGTCATTACATACTTTAAGTGACAATTCATAAAAAATGATACTTTTTGAACAAAACATAATACTTTGAATGGAAAAAGTAATACTTTATTTGTACATCGTCAATTACATTATTTAAAATAAAACTAATAAAAAGTGATACTTTTTGAATAAAAGCAATACTTTTAAAGGAAAAAGTAATACTTGTCCATTACATCGTCAAATAGTTTTAATAATTAAGAAAATGTGATATTTTTTGAATAAAAAGTAATACTTTGAAGGAAAAAGTATTACTTTTTTTTGTTTACATTCTCGAATAGTTTTAAGTGACAAATAAGAAATGTGATACTTTTGGAGGAAAAAATATTACTTTTTGTATATCGTCAATCGCAGCCAGAATCACCATTTAACACATTATCATGTCTTCATCTTCAACACTCTAAAGTAGCCATGAAAACAACTAATATATCAGAAACACCGCCACCCTCCACCACTATCACTCTCTACCATCAGCCGTACATGATCGATGTGCCCCCACCATTAACAACAACCTTCACATGTTCAAGTACCATCACCATGGCTGGAGTAAAGATATCCATCTCTCTCATCCTATGTCACTTTTTTTCCCAAAATTCTTTCACGTTTCTTTTGATTCTTGCTTTGATTGTTGTTTGAGGCGTTGTAGAAGTGATTGTAACAGAGAATTGGGAGGGAATAGAGTTAGAAAGGCGCGTGAACAGAGAATGAAAAGATGGGAAAAGAAAGAAGAAAAATAAAGCGTGAAAATAGGGAGAAGAAAAACATGTAACAAGGAGAGAGAAGAAAAAAGAAATCAAGTCAACCCAATAAGTAATGGAAACGGGTCAGTGGGGCTCCGTCTTATGGAATAAGATCCCTAAGACGGTCTTATACAAGTTTTAGCCAATTGTATTAATTACGCTTACACGATTACTAAAATCAATTACAGAGCAGGGTTATTATTTTAGCTTATAGAATCAATGAGACTGGTTGATTACTTTTGGAAAATATATGTACAATAACTCTAGTATTTGATCTACTGTACTAAAACGCTCCAGCTGTATAAGGTTATTCTTAGAACAATGATATAATTTTGGTGGTTATAATTATATCCAACAATGCATTACGTGTTAGGCTGTGGGGAAGGAGTATAGTTAAAATTCTCAACTAAATTATACTACTATTACTAAAATAACGAATATATTAACTTGTAAACAAAATATAATGAATGATTTCTTTGGCAGAAGATTCATATATTTATAGTTTTTAAGCTATGGAGTTTGAACACTATTTCCATCTTCATAATACAAATAATCAGTTTATATGAGACAATGGATAGAATAGAACAAAATGTGGACCCATAATGTTTCAGATAATGTAAACAAGTCGCTTTCTCTCTCTCCCAAACCATAAAAAAAAGGGCCCTCATGGACAAGTCAAACAATTGCAGCAGCAAGACCTATCAATATAATGATACATCATCATCGTCCAATCCGATTGAGGCGTTGGTTACGCTGCTTTTAGCACAGAATGAATGAATCCACTGACCACCAACAAAGACCAAGACCAAGGCCCAGAAAATTTTTAATTTTACACTTTGTAATTTACTGCAAATCCAATCCAAATTCCACATTATTATAAAACCTCTTTCCAATTTCAAACGAAAAATGCAAACGCCTTTCAAGAACCCGGGAAAGAAGCAACAATCAAAACAAAATTATTATAAATAAAAAAGAGAGAGGGAAACAAAGAATCCTAACAATGACATTTGAAACTCAAGTACTAAGAAAGTAATAACAGTGAAAATCCAAAAAATAAAATTTAAAAGTATATGCATACACATAATATGAAAATTTCAGCTAACTATGAAGAAGGTAAGAATAGTAGAATACTACAATTTCATTGAACAAGAAAACATAGAAGCTTATGAAAACTGCAAAAATATTAAAAGGATTCATCGATGCAAAATCACTCTGAATTTTCTGGATTTTCATCGCTACTGTCGCTACGTCGTGGCAGATTTTGTTGTTGTCGGTGGTTCTGCTGCAAATTCATGCCCAAATCATTTCTACTATTGATACTATTATACTCATTGATACAAGCCAAAATTTCGAAATTAGTTTCTGCAACACCTAAACCCACCTGCTGAACCGATGTCTGTTGCTGTTGCAACACCATTGACCCGAGTTGGAGCGGACTGAACATGGGCGGTGTTCTATACTGCCATTCCTATTGCCCTACCACTACAAGAAAAATGCCAATAGACACCACTACAAAGACAGCGGTTTTATGACTTTTCTGGTGTCTTTTCCCATATAACAGCGGTTTGTAAAGAAACCGGTGTCTAATTAGTGCTGTCTTTTGATAACAAACAGCGGTTTCACATAACCAGCGTCTATTGTAAAACAAATCTCCAAATCGACAGAGGTTTTGGCATCGGATTTACGGAACCGGTGTCTATCTATATAAATTATTTTAGATTTGACAGCATTTATTTTGACACCGTTCTAAAACCGGTGTCTTTAATTATTTAGAAACCAGATTTTTAGACACCATTCTAAAACCGGTGTCTATTTAGATACTTTTTTTTTTTACTTAATTAGATGTTAACTTAATATTGTACTAAAAAAAAAAAAAAAGGATGTTAACTTAATAATATAGGTATTGTTAGCTGTAAACTTAAACCTTAATATTTTTTTTTTACTTAATACTTTTTTACTTAATACCTTTTCACAATACAGATGTTCTAACCATCTTGTGCCCAAGTCTCTACCCCAAGTTTGTTTCACATCTCGATCTGTTCGAATCCGGCAAAAGCTCGATTAAAATGCTACAAATCGCTTGCATCCTGGATTTTTCGATGCCTCCAGAATTTGAATCAGCAATTCTAGGGCACACGAAATTGTTTTGCTGCAAATCCCGTCCGACGCCGTTTCGAGCAAGGATTTGAAGAAATCGATCCCCTGATACTGTGCGACGTAGTTCCACTGGTAATCGGCTTTCGACATTTTCTGGAAAATCGAAATCTCGCTGAGTCTAGCCTCTGAACTTCCTCTCTGAAGAATCACAGCCATTGATTTCATAAAATCAGGCTTCATCAGATGCTCGGAATTAATTCATCTTCATCTGAAACTGGAATCTGGTAAAGAACCCCTAAAGCCTCTTGTTAACTCTCAGTCTCGATTTAGGAATTTTTTTCTATTAGCCTAGGGTTCACGTGAGTTGTTGTTTCTCTGTCTCATTCTTGGTGCGCATGCAAATTAATTGGGGTAATATTTTCCTTAAAATATTCTGGAGATTTAGAGGAAATGTTGGTTTTGTTTTTCTGTGTTATGCATTTTGCATTTTGTTCCAATTGATTTGCTTGTGGGTTCAGTTGTTAGTGCTTGTAGATTTTGAATGAATAAGTGGATAGTTTGTTTGTTTGGTGGGTCTTGGTTTAGTATGTTAGAAGATGGGTTGCTAATTTGTGTTAGGTATGAGTTGGTATTTTTTGGCATTTTGTTTTTGAAAAGTGAAGTTTGAAGTCCAGAACCCTCATCATGATGTAATATATTGTATTCAATTGCTAAATCTTTGCTAAAAGATATAGGTCTTGTTGATAGCAACCCAACCACTTAAAGTGTCTGGAGCTATGATGAGCATCTTGTTCGTGCAATTATTTGTTATGGCTTGTATACAGGAATTTGCTCCATTGTGGTAAGCCACGGTGTTATTAGCTGTACTAAGGTCATTAATAGTATCACTCTATCATTAGCATGGTGATGCATTTCATTTGGCTCATAACCTAAATCCTGGTTTCTGTGCTTTCTGGGATAATGTTGGGTTTTTAAACTCCTTGTTGATGATGGCTGTCTTCGTGCTATTTCACTACTTCAAGAAATCTGATTGACGGAGTCATTTTTTAATACATTTAACCTATTCAGTATCCAGCAAATTAACTAGCTAGTTTCTTAGACTCCATTGACCATTATTCGCATTGCCTTTTCATTTTCAATAACATGGTCCAAACTCATTGACAGCACAACGAAAAATCCTTCTCCCTGAAAACGATGGAAGATGGGCATGTGCTTTTATACTCTGTAAGTATCCACTAACTTAACTTGTAATCAAATAGATGACTATGGTATGGAAGATGAGCAAACAAGCATCGAGAAAGAGAAAAAGCCAGATTGCTTCTGCAGTTGAGGTATTTTAATTTCTTTGTTTCCTGGTAATGTTTCGAATTTATGTCCCTATGCTGATATATGCAATAATGTATCAGGACACACTTAGTGCTGCTGACTTGAAGGATTTTGCTGCTCAGACAAGGGAGTCTTTGTCTTACTGGAATCCTGATTGTCTGTATTTTAACCTCATAGAATATCTTCTGTGCAAGATATGTGAAAGCGACGAAAGACCAGGTGCTGTTTTAGTTTTTATGACATAACCTCTCTGAAAGATAAGCTTCAAGCTCATCCTGTACTTGGAGATACAAATCGGGTTTTATGACATTTGGAATTAGTTCATTTCTTACCATGAACCTGTGGTCTCCATTTTTTCCCCTACACATATTTGTGCTGGTTTGCAAGATTTTCTTGTTTACTGCTGCAATTATCTCACTGCTTAATCTCATATGCTTCTCCCATGTTTACTTGGACCAACATGGCTGTAGTAATTTGTTTTCTCCATGCATGTAAACTGATTCTCATAGAAAAGGAAATACTAAAATGAAGTGCAGTTAAATTTTATCCTCCAACCTTTTCTTCTATGATATTTTGTCATGTGGCCTGATAATTACCAAGTAACTTATTCCAAGGGTTAGGTGTTATCAAAACATGGCATATGTAATTTCTTAATGCATATTGAAAGCTCTGTTGGGCTCGCTTATATCGCGGGGCTAAACGCAATGAAATTTAAAATTTAAATCATGCATACAATTATACATAAAAATAAAGTCCCGATTCTCGTAGCGATTTAACGATCGCACATTTATACAAGTGGTAAGATAAGGTTTAGGATCTTACCTAAAATGCTTCCTTTTGAAGATGATGTAGAAGGAATCCAAATTCCTCACAACAGGGTAAATCCTGGTAAACACGCCAATAGAGATTCAAGCGCCTCCCCTCTAATTGAGTCCACCTCTTGGTTGTGACACCGGGATAAATTCTTCGCTAGTAGATTTTACCGCGTTTTTCAAAATTGAAAAACAGAATAAAATTTAATTCCAACAATCAACTATTGTTTAAATTTTGTAGATGAATAATTATTGGTTAATTATTCTCTACTAAAATTTTTGAAGAGAAAATAGTGGTGTATATTGAAGAGAGAGTGAGAGAGCTTAGAACAAGAGTACAAAATAAATGTTAAGAAGCTAAACCCTCATTTTCCATTCTTGTCCAAACCGTCTGCTCTCTTTCTAATTTTTTTTTTTGAGGACACTCTTTCTAATTTTTTACAAAGGATGAAAACTTTGTTTCTTATCATTGCACAAGACTAAAACTTGTTTAATCTCTAAGAATGATAATTGGTTGACTCAATGCAACCTTTTTTATTAAAAAAAGAAAAAGGTGTCCATTTAATGGCCATTAAGCCAACTTTGTCAACAAAAACAAAAATTGATTGTGTGGCTCAAATAAATGGACCCCGCCTACTACATATGCTAGCTAATATGCTGCATGTGTTTTTCAAAGTTGGATTAATGATATTTTGTTTTTTTTAATCTCTCTTCATTATAAATATATATATATATATATATATATATATATATATATATATATATAAGGAGGGGATCCTGTGAGACCACTCCCTTAGGTAAGTCCATAAGACCAAATCCACACCATTAAGAACAGAAATCAACGGCCATGATTTAAAAGAATCTATACAACTTTACATAACAAACTATACATAGCAAGGGGTAAAATAGTAAACTGTCGAAATTAAAATGGTAACCGCACGCTGAAAATTAGGGACGTGATCTTCAATTGATCACGTCCCATAATCAGTGCTAATCCACCCGCGTCAACCCATTCTTCTTCACCACGACAATCTCTACCTTTGACATCAATTCTTAAACCTCGAAAATTATACGATATACATTTGCATACAGGAAAAAACATATCATATATTTCGTTAATTGACAAGGTTGTCATCAATTACAAAGAAAGGGGATTGAACAATGGCGAAAGATCTTCCTCCAACGCGATCGGTGAATGTTCCCAAGGTAATTACTTACGATATACTTGCGTAAAAATTTAGGAGGAATCACTGTAACAAAACAGAACGAATAGTCGAACCAATTGTATGTTTGGGTATGTAATATGTATTTTTAGTATACAACAGATGTATATTTAGTGGCAAACACTGTATAAACGAATAATCGAACCAATTGTATGTTTGGGTATGTAATTTGTATGTTTAGTATACAACAGATGTATAAATAGTGTCAAACATTGTATACATGTTTTACATGTTCACAAATTTTGGAATTGTCTGTGCATTGTATATTTCTTGTTAGTTTGTATATGTAGTGAACAATGTTAGTATATTTAGTATATAAATCTTGTATTTGAATATTTAATTCTTAAATATTTACAACTAGTTTAGAGATTGCGTATATGCTGTCAACTGTTTTGCGTGTATGTTTAACAAATTTAACTTGTATACATAGTCATTATTGTTGTGTGTTTATAATATAAACTTGTATGTATTGTAATATTAGTCCATAATTTCATTTTGTTATATTGGATATAAATTCCTCTGAGAGAAAAAAAAATTGTATGGTAGTGTATACAGACGAATTTAATAATAATAACAATATGTATGTATATGGTTGCATATTGTATAAATAATACATCCATTTTGTTTTAATAATGCTATGCCTTGTTTTAATGTAAAATATCACAGAACCAACAAACGATTTCAATGGACGCCAACGACTCAAATCTCACCAGGCTCAACTAATTATTGGATACCGTAGAACAAGAAAAGATTCCACGAGTAGGCATGCATTTCGCTACATTGAAACCAAGATACAATTTTACAAAGAGTACGAGCAATTAGCGGATTTGACATCGAAGGAGCACGACAAAGCGGTTCAAGAACGAAGTAATTCGGTGCATTATGTTCTTTGCAATAGAGAAGGCTTCAAACACACAAAAATAACATACCTATGGAGCATACAGATGAAGCCGATAATGTGACCCGCCACATGGGTCACGAAAGAGGACTTCAAACCGTGTTGGGTGCAATGCACGCTGTATATTCGAATACACCATAGTCGGCGCATATAAAATACGAAGTTTTGAAGAACGCCACACTCACCCAATGGCAATCGATACATTCAAGCAATTCCTAAAAGTTAACAGAAATCTGAACTTTGGTCACCAGCAATTTATAATGAATTGCACAAAGGCTAATATAGGGAGTTCAAAACAACACGAATTATTCAAGGAGATGGTTGGCGGATTTTCACACGTCGGTGCACTGAAGATTGATTTTTAAAACTTCAAACGCGAACTTGAAAGCCTATATATGTTGTGCAGACGCACAATTGGTGATAGACAAATTATTTAAACAAAAAGAGATAAATCAAGGCATGGCTTTCGAATACGCAGTGGACGAGGATGAACAACTGACGCGTCTATTTTGGGCAGACCAAAAATCCATAAGGAACTACGCCACATTTGGAGATGTGCTTTCATTTGATGCTACATACAATACTAACAGATAAATCATTGTGGTTTACTTTCTATTTATGCGGTGACATGTACACTTAGTTGAAAGGATATGTATACTTATCTGATTAAAGTTGTACCCTTGATGAAATTTGCAAAATAACATGTATACTTAGTTGATAATATATGTATACTTGCCTGAATTTAGTTGCAGACTTTTAGAAGTTTTACAGAAATATATCATGTTTACTTAGTTGATGTGATTTGTATAACTATTTGTTCCATAATGAACAATGAATGATGTTTTACTGTATATTTAATACATTGACATATGTAATTTTTCCTTTTAGGTTTGTATACTTATTTTCGGTAAATTGTTCATATAATTGAGTGTCATTGCATGCCAACTTGGGTTTATAATAATGTGAATACTGTGTATTGTTAAAACTGAAACAACTTTTATTTTTACAAAGCATCCATGTTTATTTAGTTGATGGGATTTGTATACATATTGGACTAACATTGTACACTTAGCCATGTGTTCCTGTATATTTAATACAATGTGCTCATATTATTTATTAACTTAAAATTGTATACTTATGGTGTGCAGGTGCAAAATGGTTTTTGCTCCATTTACCGGAGTAGATAACCATCAACGATGTGTCACGTTTGGAGCTGGTCTTATACTAAAGGAGGACGAAGAATCATATACTTGGTTGTTCGAAAAGTTCTTAGAAGTCGTTGGTCGTGAACCTTACTATATAGTGATGATCAAGATCCTAAAATGAAGAATGCCATTAAATGCGTGTTCAAAACAAAGATTCACAAAGTTGTGTATGTGGCATATAATGGAAAAGGTAAGCATTAAGGTGGGTCACGCTCTATTCAAGGATAACAATTTCAGAAATCGCCTGAATTCAATCGTGTGGGACACCAACATTTCAACAACGGATTTTGAGAGTCAATGGGCTGATATTATGGCTGACTTTGGTCTATCATCGCATACATGGTTCGTACATATTTATGAGCTTAGAAAGAGTTGGATACCCGCATATTTTAAAGATGTGCCAATGAGTGGTTTGCTCAAAACTACATCACGATCAGAGAGCACCAACAGCTGGTTTGGAAATTTTACAAATCCTGGTTCAAATTTGGTTGAGTTTTTCATGCACTTTCAAAGCGCAATGGAGTCCCAACGCCATGTAACCGATAAATTAGACCACGCATGCCAAACAACTTTTCCAGAGTGCAAGACACGACTAGCCATAGAGAAGCACGCATCTTCAGTGTATACACACAAGGTATTTGCGAGGTTAGTGCGAAATTGAAGCATCCGTCTATGATTGCACAATTACGGAGATAATCGATGATGCCACCAGTGTTCCTACAAAATTAAAGACAAAACAAATAGTATATTTGATGTCATGAAATACAAGACGAAAACATTGATAAAATGCACCGCAAAAACTTGAATAAACAGCTGCTTTGTGTTGTCATGCTTTTGTGGTCCTAAAGGACTATCCGGAGATTCCTAGGGAGTTTTTGGCACAGCGATGGATGAAGTCTGCATCAATCACACCACACACGAAAACTGGCCAGATTTATCAGTTCGCCGGAGGAGACGAAGCATCGGTAACACTAAACAACCTTTGGTCCGATTTCCACAGTTGCATTGGCCTAGCACAAGGAAATATTGACAAATTATCGAATTTATCACGTCTTGTGTCAGAAGAAAAGGTAAAATTGTTAAAAGATCAGCCGCATGCACCATCTATGGGAAGCAAACAGTCGGTAATGGAAACCTATTGTGGCTCAACCTCACATCTTGATATTTCTGTATTGCCACCGAAACAAGCCAAAAACAAGGGGAGCGGAAGTAATGTGAGGAGTAGAATTCTAAGCCAAAGAGAGAAAGCCATCAAAGCAAGCACAAAACTCAAAAGAAAGTGTGGGACTTGTGGTGAGATCGAACACGTAATAAATGGGACATGTCCAAAACGCAACACCACACCATAGTATAATGTTTTTTTATTTAATAAAGTTTTGGGTGAAGAATATGTTAGTGTGGTTTTATACTTTATGTAAGAACAATTTTTTACCTGTTTAATTCTCTTTTGAATTGATTTTCTGTTCACGTATACATTTTCCATAACTTTTGGCTCGAAACACAATTTTACTATCTATACACTCCAATTACCAAAACATACAATTCTACTTGTCTACTTAAACAAAAATCTATTATACAATATACAGTTCAACTGAAATAACATACACAATTCCAATGCCCAAAAAAAAACATAATTGAACGTAGCTAACAAAAATTAATTTAACTAAGTATACAATTTTAATTACCAACTAAATTTGTCTACATAAAGAAATAATAATCAAATGTCAAACGATACAGGTGAACTGACCTATTTACACGAGTCCATTATATAAAATATACAATTCCAATGGCAAAAAAACAACTAAAACTTTACTAACTAAAAACAGTCGATTGTAGAAAATTACATAAATATGTACAATTACAATTCATCTGATTTAAAATTAAACAAATATATTGATTTCAAAATACAATTCTACATACCTATTCATACATGACACCTACAGACTGTTCAAAAATCATAAACCATGTATACAGTTCCAACTAAAAAACCTACCTAAACTAAGTATATAATTCAAATTACCTAATTAAAAATACAGCTTATCGACATGCAAAGAAATGTAAACTGCATACACTACTAACAAATACAAATCAACATAAGCAATTATACGAATCCAATGCATTAGCTATTCAACTAAAATATAAAAGGAAAGGTTATCCAAAGTCACACGATTCTAAAACAATATTCGACTGCAAAAAAAAAAACAAGTGCTAAAACCCTTGAAATGTGTACGAACTCCAAAACACCAAACCATTACCAAAGACAACTAAACATGAACAACTAATATGTCAGTACAATCACCACTACTATTTCCCATGCACTAAAACTACTACATCGGCTTCTTGCCAGTCCAATGCTTCTTGCATTCAAATTTGATTCTTGTCCCTTAACTCGTTCATGTCATCTAAGAAAATAGCAAAGCGCAGTGTACTTGGAACGAAAAGTACACATAAGACTAGCATTGCCCTCAGAGCCCAGGTGACCATCCTCTCGGACCTCCCCCCATGTACGTTTCCATATGCCGCAATGCAAAGATTCCGATCAACCTTGTTTTTGGCATCTCTCCATGGCATAGAAATTCTTGATGAGCTAAGTCGCAATATCTCCCCGTCCCCATATGCTCACAACCTCTTGCTCATCAAGATCGAGCGAAAAACGCCCCCGATGCATAAGAAAACAGATGTTTAATGCATGTAATAAGTTAAAATGGATAATTAGGCATTCAAACTATCTAATTTACACAACTCCACCGTACTACACACACAAAAACATCAAACTAACTAAACATTTTAAAAATTCAAAGTTATTCAGTCAACATAACAAAAAATAAACAACTATATGAGCTAAGTATACAAATACACAACTATCCAATTTACACAACTCCACCGACTACACACACAAAAACATCAAACTAACTAAACATTTTAAAAATTCAAAGTTATTCAGGTCAACTTAACAAAAATAAACAACTATATGAGCTAACTATACAATTACTAAATACTAAAAATACAAAACTCACCAACTTTACAGGCACATCTTCATACTTGTCGCACTTGGTTCCTCCAACCGAGGAATTATCCAATATCTCGATACTCATCTTCATATCGAACACAATAACAAAGAGGTGTTCACTCTTACATATCGGAAAGAAAAACTGGATAAAACAAAAAAATCATTGTAAAATCTAACATACTATCATAAAAAACACAAGACATAAAAATAATACAAAAATAATTATTAATGATTTTAAATGAAAAAAAAAATATACCATCTCATACGCCTGCAGCTTCTTTGGGATGGCATCACCAATCTCGGCGTCAAGACTTTGACAAAATAAGTCAAAGGATCTACTATCATCAGTTGCCTCTGAACTTGTAACAATGGAAAAAAGCTGCATGAAATGTGGCAAAACATACACATCCATCAAATACGTAATACAAAACTAGTTAACTAATTATACATTTCAATATCAATAACTATACAAATCCGCAAATACATAAACAAACACACTCGAAAAAGATATGATATTAGCCATTCCCCGTAATTACAAAGCGGTGAGCTATTTAAACAAATTCAATGTACTATCAAAACAATTAGATACACAAATAAAACAAGCGGACTCATGAATTAAGTCGGATAATCATATTTAATTAACTATACATTTCTATAATAAAACTATACAAATCCACTAAGCTAAGTAAACAAATCTAATGGCCCAACTATACAATTAGTCATTCCTAAGTATACAAAACACATTCACTAAATAAACAAAGATCACCGTACTAAACATGCATTTTCCCCATCTAAAAAAACATACCCGCCTAACTAAAAAAAAAAACAATACACTTACCTGATTATTAGGTTAACTAAATCGACATATCAAATTACACAATTTTAACTTAATAAACACACAACCAAACAAACAAAAAATTGAGAAAAACTACCAAAAAACATACAAGCATGCACGTGCAAAATATTTTCTGATTTCATGCATTGAAAATTAATGAAATTAAAAAAATGCCAGTAGCATTGAATATGTGGTAGCAAAAAATCTATAAGGCGAACTCTTGCTCCTTAACAACTCTTTGGCATTCAAAATCTTCGTCCATGCATCAATCAGTGATATGCTCAGGTAACTTCCAGGGCGCATCGTCACAAAGTCCTCCCTTGTTATGATCATGTCGCCAGCCTTGAAGATTGCCTCGTCCCTGCAAGATAATGTCCAATGAGAAAAGAATAATCAGCCATTATAAAAGAATTTATAGTATATTTTATCATAAAATATAAAAATTACTTTTCAGCTTCCGGATTCTCGAACAACCACTTCACAATCATGTTTTGCTGCTCGGTTAACTTCGACAACACATCAACCCGTCTCTCAACGAACGGGGCGCAACGCCTCGATTTTCTTTTTCTTTCGAGGTTCATTTTGTCGATAAACTGGCATCTTCTCGCTATTTTTGGTATCTCATTCTCAGCCAAACCCACGTCCAAACCATCATCAACGTTCATATTACTCTGATCCTAAAAAACCAAAATAAACTAGAATAAAAAACATATACAACAAAACATAAAAAATAACAGGCATGTAAAATGAAAAAAAAAATTACCCCAACATCGTCTACTTCCAAATCATCAACCGCCTTCTCCTGCCCAGCCTGCACGTCCAATGTACCCGCAGCCACATCCTTCTCATAAAATCGAGAGGTCTCGACAACCGTGTCCCATTTATCAGTGGTGGGTTCTTGGGTTAAACCAAGACTAAAACTTGGCTTGTCAGGCTTATCACCACTCCATTTCTCAAACTCGTCCCGCTGACATATAGTTGCTTCCATCTTCTCTAGCAGAGCAATATTTTCAGGGTTGCTCCAAAAAGCTTCGGCCTGCTGACTCTCGCTTCCAACCACGTCATCTCCGCCACGTGTGCCCTCAACATGAACCGTCTTATAACATATCAAATTTTTCGCAAGCACTCCAATCTCAGAAGATTCAGGGACCTCGATCACCTCGGGCGGGCGTCCCCGTATCAAGGAAATTATTTCCACAACATTTGAAGCAAAGCAAGCAATCCTTGACTTAATCTTCGCAATGTATCCCTGCCAAAACACAAGTATAACTAATCAAAATGGATGAACAAATATTACTATTTTATATAAGGAATGTGAAAATAAATGAAATAATAAAAACTACAAAAAGTATACAACATCTGAAAAGTAAGTATACAACATTTGTCAACTAAATATACAGACCATGTGCTATGAATTACAAAACTGCTACACATAAATACATATACAACAAATGTGATCTATGCATAGACAAAAGTATACAACAATAAGCATACAACAGTTCTCAACTAAATATACAATAAGTATACTACAACAAACATACATAATAATAAGTATACAACATCAAAAACTAGATATACAACATGTGTCAACCAAATATACAAACACCGGGCTATAAACTACAACCTGCTACACATAGAAATATATATACAACATAAGTAATCCATGTATACAACAAAAGTGAACTATCCATACAATATCCAAATATTCAAATCAAAAAAACTGTTAAAATACTAATTATAAAATTTACCTACACAACTATGTAACCAATGTGTGCAAACATACTGATCTATGCATACAAACATTCAAAAATGTTTTTTCAAAATATGCAAACACTAATTATACAACAAGTGTGTGCTAATTGTACATACAAAAATAGAATGTACACACAATTTGCCCCATAAAATAATAATGAACTTATTGATGCAAATTTATTTATATACCTGTCCACCACCACCGACGAAGACCCGGGAAGAAATGATTGTTTCTCTTGATCGACGACCAATCCCTCCAACCGAGGTTGCAATGGAACCACACCAACATATGGAGCCTCCACATATCCCTACCCAAATCCACCATGTAGGAACTCTTTACGGATTCTTTTCTTAACCTTTTCCATCGTCCATGAAGCAAATGCCGGTAATGTCCTCGGCACATCTCTGCCTAGTACACTGACCCTGTCCAAGTAAAACACCTGCAAAACATAGACAAAATTGTGAATGTGACAACGCAATAAATGATCAAATTACCTTACAAAATCACATTTTAAAAATGCAAAAATGCAAATACAGATTAAATTACCGTTAACAACAGAACCAACCCCCATTGAACTCATACTTGTTCGTCTCGTCCCATTTGACTCTTTTGGATAGAAGGGTGTTCAAGGTATAATCCCACCAATTGAACTCCCTTATTTTTGAAACATCGTCAAGGTAATTGAGAATAAGTGGATTGATGTATCCACTCAGAAATTCCCAATAAGTACACTCACACAATGGGCGTAACAAAATGTCTACGAAACCAGTCCCCCCATCTACGCACCGCATCATCCTAATGTGACCAAATCACTGCTTTGTCACCTTATGGAAATTTGGAAACATTGTTTTCCACTCGACAAATGCGACATTTTCTCGGATTGTTTCTTCTTCTCAATAACTATGTCACCATCGGGGAACCCCAGACCCTACCAACATCTTCCCTTTTGAGATGAATACGCCTACCATCCTCGAAAAACCGGTTCGCTACTTAGTGCATTGAAGTTTTCGACCAGCCAAGATGTAAGCTTCTTATTAAAATCATCAATTTTTAAAGAAAATAGACTACCAAATCCCATCTCAATGACTCACAGACTTAAATGCGTGGTTTAAGGGCAAGAGCATCTACAATAACCTTGGGTTTCGCCCTTATTTGCGTTCCCTGGTAATCCTGATCGATCCTTTGCCTCTTTTTAAAGCCGCTCATCTTCTAACTCTCCTCCTACCACCGCCAACTTCTCTCTCCTCTTCTTCACTTGACATTTTTTAAAACAAAGCTCCTGTGTAAAAAAAAAAAGCACCATCTCATATGTCATGTGCATTATGCATTAGCTTTAAATCCAATTCAAAATTGTATATTTCACTTAGCATAAAAGGTATAATTGGAATTTGTCAACATCCCCATGTAAAAAAAAAAACCAACCCACTTATAATGCATGATACTTGGAATACACCAAAATCCCCAACAAAAAATAAGCACAAGATTCATATATAAAAATTTATAAGACTTTCTCATGACATTCCACATTAACTTGTATATTTAATATAACAAATTTGTATAAGTAATACAAACAATTCATATCTGTCAAATTTATACCATTGCCTGTTTAGATACCACTAAATTAGGTATGTTTAACATTGCATATGTGTTTACTTAGTATATATCATCTGCAATCATCTTCCAGTTCACATACCACTACAAATTGTATATTTAGCATGACATATATGTACACTTAGTATATAACATCTGTATATTAGTCGGAGGACAATGTTTCAACTACCAAACTACTTTTTTTTTTCAAAATAAGTCAAAGAATTTTTTTTAGCACAACTTATCTGTACACTTGGAATACACCATAAAACCCAACTCAAAAAACTACCAGATACGTATATGAAAACTTAACACATATACTTGTTTATATTCCTCTTTATCTTGTATATTTAATTGAACAATACAAATTTTTTCCCTTGATTACAAAAAAACAAAATCCAAATGAAAATGGCGCAAAACATAAACAATGTTACCTTCAAAACACAAAAGATGAAAGATGTGGGTAAAATCAAAATACCCGAGAAAAATTGAGAAAAGCAACCAACCCAAAACCTTAGTTCTTCTCCACGAAATCGCAGCCTCCGACCACCGAACGAACTTGGACGCAACAGGGAACACGAGAATGTGGAGAGGACGGTCAAAACATTTGCAGAGCACTTGCTACAATGGTGAAGACGACGAAAAATTTGATGTTCGAAGGATAAGTTCAAAAGAGGCGGTTTCTCAGTGCAATTTTGATTGTGAAAAGAGACCCAATGCGTAATGATTTGATAAGGCGTGACTTGACTGAAAGTGGGCTTTTTGCCTCCTAAAAATCGGGTAGGTGGGAAAGGAAAGATTGTATTTTCCTAAAAAATAGGAAGTAACGTTTTTTTTTCTTATAACTGCTATACATGAAAATACAATATTACCCTTATATTCCAAAAATAAGAAAAATAATCTCAACCAATAAAATATTTAAATCAAGGGTTTATAATTGGTCTCATGGACTAACCTAAAGGGATTGGTCTCATTTGAACCAATCCCTATATATATATTAAAATAAATCTCATTTATTTATTTCTCTTCAATTATCTAGTGGGCTTCTACAATTAGGCCTACTAGATTACGGTATAGGATTGGACTTTAAAACCCAATTAATTAATTCTACTAATTAATTAATTTAAATCCCAATTAATCAATTCAAATATTGATTAATTCATTCTATTCAAATTATCTGGTTCTCTAATCAAATTAGATTTAATTAAATAATCAAATTATTTAATTAAATATTTAATTCTACAATTGAATTAAATTAAAACACAATTAATTAACCTATATCAATTAAGTGCATCCAACCATTGGATTTTTTCAATCTCAAAATGTCAACATCCAAAATTATGTGTGACCCTTTTAGGTTCACGACTGACACTAGTAGTAGGCTTACAACTTTTGCAACTTTCGAATAACAATAACTTATTTTATTTATTAATCCAATTAATAAATATACTTGAAATTAACACTTTAATATCAAGAACGTGCAAATCATGGTAACATCTAGCAACTAGCATGATTACCTAGTATTAGGTGAAATAGCGAGTAAACCTATTTCAATTACAAGTGCATATATGTACGATCCTTTCGACAACTAATTTCCCGATTAAATCTTGGGCATAGATTTATAAGTCGAACTCAATTTATTTAATAATTGTGATTCCATTTCAAGTTTTTGTGATTCTTTTATGAATCAAATTCATCGTGCCTTAGCCAAGGTCTTTGAACCACGAACTATGAAAACACAGAAATTCCCTTATTAAATGACAAGTGTCGAATTCTATGTTGCCCACACATAAATCTCCATGCATATCACTGCAATACCCAAAATACCTCTTTGTGATTGTCAAGCAATTAAAAGATAAATCAAAGTATTGTAGGATATACACAAGGCCACAGTCGTGCCTCAAGTATGATGATTAATCATGTACTATTGCAAGATGAAAATTATTATTCGACAAACAAAGCTTTTATCTAAGAATTTTCATTGGGTCATGTTCAGTGAACTTGTTCGCTAACAAGCACCCACATATGTGCATTTGTGTCTTAACACTGATGTTAATGGAATGCAACATCCTCGTCTCATGAGCATGCACCATATGTACAAGTCTTACAGTGTTATTTAATGTCCTATCTTGAAAATCCCATCGACTTGGAATAAATTTAAGATCAAAGCCTTAGAGGCATGTTCCATGATCACCATCAAATGCGCGATCATGCCTCATAGCTTAAATTGATCTAAGGACTTTATCATATGTGCAAATATGTGATAAATGCAAAAGAACATAAGATAAAGAAATGTCTTTATTATTATTATTATAATTTCCAATAAAATTGTTCTACAAGTAGAATAAAATCCAATCTAATTGGAACGCCAGACATTCTACTCTAACAATCTCCTACTTGCCCTAGTTCCAATTGCCCATGTATCTTAGGCCCATCTTTTCGAGATGTCTCAAAATACTCTTTGTGATAAGGGCTTAGTTAGCGGGTCTCTACATTTTCTCATTAAGCAACTCGATCCACAACAACATCACCTCTACCAATGATCTCGGCCATCGGTGGTATCGTCTCATTATATGCTTGGATCTTTGATGAGATCTTGGCTCTTTTGCTTGCGCTTATAGCACCATTGTTGTCACAAAAATCATTATTGGATCAACAATGATGGAACTACACCCAACCTCGGATGTAGTTTCGTATCAATCAATCTCTTTTTTTGTCTGCATCCGATGCGGCAATATATTCACTTGATGGTGGAGTCTCGCAGTCATTTCTTGTTTGGAACTTTTCCAACTAATCGCTCCCCATTCAAGATGAATATATATCCGCATTCCTGGACTTAGAGTCGTCTTTATTAGATTGGAAACTAGAATCGTGAACCCTTCTAGTTTTAGCTCTCCACCGCCATATATAAAAACATATCCTTAGTTCTTCTCAAGTACTTAAGGACCATTTTAATGGCCTTCCAAAGATTCATCACCTGGATTGGATTGATACCTACCGTGACACTCAAAGCATGTGCGACATCAAGCCTAGTACGTAACATTGAGTACATTATGCTTACAATGGTGGATGCATAAGGTATGTGAGGCATTCTTTCTCTTTCTTCATGTGTCTTAGGAGACATATCTTTAGAAAGTGAAACACCATGACTCATGGCAGGTATCCTCGGTTTGGATTCCTCCATACTAAACTTTTTTTAGCACTTTGTCTATGTACATGGATCGAGATAATTCGATCATCTTTCATGATCTATCTCTATAGATGTTGTGAGTGGAATATCATCAACATAGAGCACAACAAATGCAACTGCACTCCCACTAACCTTCTTATATACACATGGTTCATCCGGATTCTTGTGAAAATCAAATGTTTTGATCGTTTCATCAAATCGAATGTTCCAACTCCTAGAAGCCTGTTTGAGTCCATAAATGGATCTCTGGAGTTTACAAACTTTTTGCTCGCTTCCATTGGATATGAAACCCTCTGGTTGCTTCATATAGATTTCTTCTTTAATGTTTCCATTAAGAAAAGCAGTCTTCACATCCATTTGCCATATCTCATAGTCATAATACGCTGATATGGCTAGCAAGATCCGAATGGATTTAAGCATCGCTACTGGTGAAAAGGTCTCATCATAATCAACTCCTTGCTTTTGAGTATAACCTTTTGCAACCAAACGTGCTTTAAAGGTCGCCACCTCTCCATCTACTCCAAGCTTTCGCTTGTAGACCCATTTGCAACCAATGGGAACAATTCCATGTGGTGGGTCCACCAAGGTCCATACCTTGTTGGAGTACATGGAGTCAATTTCGGACTGCATTGCTTCTTGCCATTTATTTGAGTCGATGTCTGACATCGCCTCTTCATAGCTTCTTGGATCATTATCCAAAAGTAGTCCCTCTTCTTTGTTCTCTAATAAAAGGTTTAGCCTCTCAGACGCCTTTGAAACCCTTATGGATTTTCGAAGAGGTTGTGCTTTAGATGGTCCACCAAGGTGAAATTTGGTGCGTTATCTCGGCAACATTTGGGAAATTCTCGTGGTTCTTGAACTTCTTCAAGTTCTACTGCTTCGCCACTCCTCTGAGAAAGAAATTCTTCTTCAAGGAAAGTAGCATTCCTCGAAACAAAAACCTTTTGTTCTAAAGGATCATAGAAATAGTATCCTATAGACTCTCTTGGATACCCCACAAATTTACATAAGATGGATCGCATATCCAACTTATCTCCCACTTGTTGTTTCACATAAGCAACACACCCCCATACTTTGAGGTATTTGTAGGAGGGTATCTTACCACACCACATTTGATATGGTGTGTTGGGAACGACCTTAGATGGCACCCTATTCAATAAGTATGATGTTGTCTCTAAGGCATATCCCAGAATGAAAGAGGTAAAGTAGTGAAACTCATCATCGATCGAACCATGTCTAACAAAGTTCGATTTCTACGCTCTGAAACTCCATTAAGTTGTGGAGTAGCGGGAGGAGTCCAATGTGAGAGAAACCATTCTCTTTTAGATAATCAAGAAACTCAAAGGTCAAGTATTCACCTCTTCAACCCGATCAAGAGTCTTAATACTACGACTAGTTTGTTTTTCCACCTCACATCTAAATTCTTTGAACTTTTCAAAAGCCTCATATTTAAACCTCATAAGGTATACATAACCATACCTAGAATAGTCATCGGTAAAAGTTATGAAATAGTGATAGTTCCCTCGTGCACTAACACTTAGTGGACCACAAATATCCGTATGGATCAAATCCAACAGATCTTTGGCTCATTCCACTTATCCAACAAATGGTGATTTGGTCATTTTTCCTTTAAGATATGATTCACATGTTGGCAACTTTTGCTCTCCCATAAGGTTGAGTTTTTGTCCCAACTTGTGTATTCTTTTTTTGGAAATATGACCCAATCTAGCATGCCAAAGAGTGACAGAACTATGATTATTTAATTTTCTTTTAATTTTGTTGAATTGAGAGTATGGGATTATGGGTAGTAACAGTGTATAAACAATTTGTCAACTAACCGGATTATATAAGTACATTATGTTTTGAAAATGGAACAAGTTCCATTCTCAATTACAAATTTAAAACATTCTCTTCAAAACAGAACATAGATAATATTTCTAATAATATTCGAATATAAAGACAATTGTTCAAAACACAAATTAAAACCATTCTCTAAAGATAGATAAACAGTCCCTATAGCTAATGCAACAACTCTTGCTTCATTCCCCATCTGAAGGACCATCTCCTTTCTATCAAGCTTCCTGCTTCTTACCATTATCTGCAAATCATTGCAAATATGTGAGCCACAACCGGTATCCAATACCCAAGAAGCATCATTAATCGATAAATTAACTTCAATAAAATATATACCCGAATGTTTCGACTACAAGGTACTCCTTGCAATTCCTCTTCCAATGCCCCATTTTGCCGCAAATAATGGCATTTGTCATTGGCTTGAGAATTAACTTTTTCTTGCCATTGTCCTTTGACTTCTTGTTGGGCTTAGAGGAACCCTTTCCTTTCCACTTCCTTTTCTTAGACTTTGCGGCCTTTGATCCTAAGTGGATCCAACAAGCATGACTCGCTTATCCTTTTTGATAGTAGATTCACCGTCTTTAACATGTTCACCAATTCGGGAGACTAGTCTCCATGGAGTGCATGTTAAAGTTGACAACAAATGTGTCAAATGAGGAGGCGAGATTGCAACAAAAGGTCCACATAGAGTTCATTGTCCATAATGACTCCAAGGGACGTAAGCCTTTCAATGAGCGCTATCATCTTCACCCCATGGTCTTGGGCTGAAGAGCCCTCAGTCATACGACATCTGAAAAGCTCCTTTGATATCTGATATCTTATTTGTCGCGTTCTCTCATTGTACAACTCTTGTAGGTGGAGAAGAATCCCACTAGCGATATTTAGACCTTCATTCGCGCTTTGCGCTCATTTGACATTGATGCCAACATATAACACCGAGCCTGAGATTTTCATCAACATGACGAAGGAATTCTCCATAGGCTTTTGATGTAATATCCTCAGGAGGTGGAGGAGGTGCTTGGTCAAGTACATAAGCCCTCTTCTCAGTCTGAAGGACAATTATTAGGTTTCTCAGCCAATCAACAAAATTTGGGCCAATTAATTTATTTTGCTCAAGTATGGATCCTAGTGGATTCTTTGCCATTTTTTAGTAGAGTTATCTACAAAAATAAACGAAAAGCGAAAAATGAGTGAATTATGGAAAATATATTCATTCAATATAAGGTCACATTGTCCTCAATGTGAAAGAAAGAAATGGACAAACACACACAAAACACTCAAAAAAAAAAAAAAAAACAAAGAAATTAGAATGATATAAAAGAGGTGGAAAAAAAATACGACCTTACTACAATAGTGGATTCGGTGTTGAGCGACCATTGGGTTGTTTTGGTGCGGGACCTTCAACGACATCGTCATACCTAATCAAAGTTAAGCAACACACAACTCGAATACCGTGAAATCTCAAATATTCCCAATTAGGACAAGCAAGAAGAAGCTCAAGAGTTTTTTTTTTTTTTTTTTTTTTTTATTTATGATTTGAAAATGACTCTAAAGACTTGTGATTATTTTGAAAGAAAATAAAATAAAATAAAAATAAACGAAAACAATTGCACACAAACATCGGGTTGCCTCCCGGGTAGCGCTTCTTTAACGTCGTATAGCTGGACCATTTCACCTAAATGTGAAGATTTAATCGGGCGAGCCTTGAACTTATGAAAAAATTATCTCTTTGAACAACATCGTCACCCGTATTGATTTTTCGAACAATTGACCTTCATGGTCCTGTTTTTCTCGCATGTTATTCTCAAAATGGGATTCATCTGTGGAAACTTTTGCACATTGAACATCACATACTTTCAAGGATTTTTAGAAGACATATCAATCAAAGAATCATTTATCCTTGTCTCAATCAAGTTTATAGGAAAACAAGTATCATTTATAGGATTTCTCAAAGGAATTTTAAAGATAACTTGTTCACCCCCTACTCTCAAAGTAAGCTTTCCATCATGCACATCAATGAGAGATTTAGCGGTAGCCAAAATGGACGCCCTAGAATTAAGGGAACTTCTATATTATCATGCATGTCAAGAATAACGAAATCGATTGAAACACGAATTTATCAATCTTGACTAACACATCATGAATAATACCTCTAGGATGTTTAATCGATTTATCGGCTAATTGAATGTCCATCCTAATAGGTTTAAGTTCACCTAATCCCGCATGCTTAAATGTTTCATAAGACATCACATTGATACTAGCTCCCAAGTCGGCTAGTGCCCTATCAACAGTAAACCATCAATTGTGCAAGGAATAATAAAGCTTCCTGGATCATTAAATTTTTGTGGTAGTTCATTGGAAGGACATTTATCATTCAATTGCACATTTGATAATTTGTTAAGCTTATTTTCACTAGGAATGATGTCATTAAGATCCCTAACATGCTTTGAAGGAGGGTCAACAAATGGAATATTAGTATGTAATTGCTTGAATGACTCAAGGTACTTACCAAATTTGTCCTCCTTTCTATCTTCTTGATTAAACTCCTAAGGGATCTTGGGCTTGTATTCGACGACCACCTTTTTCATGGGATTTTCTTCGGTAATGCGTCGTCCTCCACATATTTCTCGCATGGTGGTGTTGGCATAATCATGATCATATGGAAAACGATGGTGATTGCCTTTACGTGCTCCCTTGGGTTTGGCTCGGTGTCACCCGCAAACTTCCTTGTGGCCTTTCGAAATCATCTTCGCAATCGGCCTATTTGGTTTTCCGGATTATGGATAGATGCCTCTTGATTTCTCAAGGATGTTTCCACCGCTTGGAATCGGGTATCTGTTGATTGCACAAACTTTGTTATAAGATCTTCCAAGTTAGGTTTACCTTGATTTGGGCCGAGATCCGGAGACGTGTGTAGATCGGGATTGGGATTAGGTCGTGGTTGGCCTTGATTTCCCAACCAAAATTAGGATGTTGTCGCCACCCAGGATTATATGTGTTCTTTGTAAGGATTACTTGGGTAATTTCGCCTTGATTCCCAACGTAATTAGCATGTTCGGCGTGAGGTATTGTGTGTGGGCGGTCTTGATGATTATGCAATCCGCCGCAAGTTTCACAAGATAAAACGTGCGGTGGTGGTGGTTTAGGAGTCCGCTAGATCGTCGATCTTTTGGGTCAAAGCTTCGACACATGTGCGGCTAGTGTAACCACTGCATCTATTATAAACACCAATCGACTGTTAGTTTTACCTCGTATGGATTGCCATTGGTAGCCATTCATGGCCATTCCTCAATCAAATCCTGAGCGGCTTCCGGCGTTTTGTTATTAAGAGTTCCCCGGCCGCATCGATCATTTGTCTTGTTGCGAGAAAGTAGCCCATTATAAAATGTTTGGACTTGCATCCAAATAGGTAGGCCATGGTGTGGGCATTTCGCAACAATTCTTTGAATCTCTCCCAAGTGTCGTACAAGGTCTCGTCATCTTCTTGAGTGAATGAAGAGATTTCATTCCTCAATCGTGCGCTTTTGGCCGGTGGAAAATATTTCAAAAGGAACTTTTCGCCATGATGTTCCACGTTATAATCGTTCCTTTGGCAAAGTATTTAGCCATTGTTTAGCCCGGCCCCCCGAAGAGTAAATGGGAATAGGCGTAAACGGATGGCATCATCGGAGACCCCATTGATTTTGAAAGTGTCGCAAATTTCAAGAAAATTCGCGATGTGATTATTGGGATCTTCATCCGGTAGACCGTCAAATTGGACAAGTTGTTGCACCATTTGAATAACGTTAGGTTTAATTTCAAAATTATTGGCTGCAATGGGGGCCTTACGATACTTGACGATGTGCCGTCCATAGACGGCTTGGCATAGTCGTACATGGTTCTTTGTTGTTCATCCGCCATATTGGGATCCTTGCCTTCGTTAATATCCTCCTCGTGGTCGTATTAATACTTTCCTCTCGTGTTGCTACGGCGGTGTCGCGCTTCCAAATTCGGCGACGGTAGGCAGCATGCACTGCGGTAAATAAAGAGGATAAGTGTAATCCAAGACTTACAAAGATAGATAAAAAGAAAGACAAATGATGAAATAAAATAAAAAAAAAATGATTAAATTAACAAAAATAAGGTGTTCTTAATATTACAATCCCGACAACGGCGCCAAAACTTGATGGCTCAAAAGCTACCTTTAAAACCGTAGGCAAGTGCACCTATCGTTTTATAGTATAGATTATTAGTCACCGAGTGTCATTCCCACGAGGATTGTAAGTACTAATAATTGCCGTCTTTTTGTTATTTAATCTACAATTTTCGTGAGTTTTTGTTTGATGAAAAAGGAAAACAAATTATAAATTGTAAAAATGAAGGAAGATTTGTAAATAAGAAATCAAGAGATAGAAATGTGTTTGAATGTAAATCCCTCTAGAATGTTTTTGTGATTTGACAAGTTAAAAATACAACCGTAAGCCCTTAAGCAAAAACCAACCTCTTTTAATAAAATCTCACGTCTTGTGGACCGTAGAAATTCCCAATTTAAGTTAAACCCTTTCTCAAGGCGAAAAACTTCTAATCTCAAGTTGATTAACTGAAATCTCTTTCTAGTTAAAACCCCAAGACAAAGATTATAACGATTTGTGAATTCCCATATTAGGTTTGACCCTAATCCAGAAGATTTATGTCGTCCTATATCTAGGATTGCATGCAACTCTTTTCACTTATATAGGTTCTATTTCACCATGAATCTCTCGATTTCCCGGATGAAAAATAAACTTCAAATCAATATTGCGCATATATCAATTCGAATGAACGAAGCATAATATAAGTGAATCACACAAAATATGAAGATTTTATTAAAAACATACACACCTTAATCACAAATCCATTCTAGAGTTCATTACATTCAAACACTAGGAGTTTTAGCTACACATGCTTTTGACACAAGAATAAATTACACAAGAAGATGTAAACATTGTAGACATGGTGTACTTATCTTTATCAAAATCTCAATTGACTTGATGATGTTGCTCCAAGCCTTCTTCCCCAATGTTGCCTCAAGCTTACTCCTCCAAGACCCCTTGATCCCAATTCTACTTAATGAAATGAATACAATGAATATTTTCTGAGTATCTAATGAATGCCTCTCCCAACTTCAACCCTTGGCTTTTATAGGCAACCAATACATTGATAGTACTCTCTTTTGTTAAACAATTGCCTCCATTTTCCTTGTTGGTTGGTGAATTCTTGTATTCAAGTGATGAGGGAGGGGACATGGAGACATGTTTCAGAAAAATAGGGTGTTAAAAGTGTACAAAAGTGGCCAAAATGGGTTGGTTGGTGAGTTTTCCCCAAATTCCGCAAAGAAAAGTTGCAAAAAGAGGTCCGGACACGCCCAGTCGCCCGACACGGCCAGGCCGTGCTTTGTTTAATTGTGCAGCACTCCGCCTCGACATGGCCGTGCTTCCCAACACGGCCAGGCCGTGTTCCCGACACGGCCGTGTTGGGAACACGGCCTGGCCGTGTCGGAGGCTATTTTGTGCGAAAAATCGAGTTTTTAGCTCCGGCGAACACGGCCGTGTTGCCCGACACCCCCGCCCGTGTTGGACCAAAAAGGCCCCGAAATGACGCGTTTGGCTTGGAATTTCGAGCGTTTTTGCATCCTTAAACTCCCTGGTATGTTTTGACATGAATCCATGGTCCGAAATTCACCAAAATTAGCCCCGAATGGTCAATCTACATCAATAAAAGCACCTCGAGTAATATGAACTATGTATAATCAAAAATTTACAAAACTAACAATAAAATAACTCGAATTCTACTCAAATATACACATAAAACATGCATAAAAAGACCCTTATCGGAGCATCAAGATGTTCCACGACTCGTGGCCAACATAAAGACTAGTCCATCCCACGAGTATCTCCATGCTTGGTAGATATCACAACTTTCCAACACAAAATCACTCCAAAAACTCGTGGCGGTGACCAAGTGTGGTAGCATCGTCATGTCGTCTACCTTTGATGGAAGGCATGGAACGATGAGTCCTACCTATCTTGTCCATTTTGTTTAATATGGAATTAACTAAAATTAAATTTCTTTTTAAGTTTCAAAAACTTGGGATTTTAAACTTTTAAAGATCTCATCAACTTAATTACTATATTGTTTTTTATTTAACACAATTCATCATATGAGCGCAAGCAAAAAGCATTAAATAAATCTAGCATACAACTTATGCAAAAACGGTGAGATGATCATGACCAACCTATGCGACCCATTTGGGCAAAAAATGGGTCCGTGGTCAATCTAAAGATCAAAATAAATAGAACTATTTCTATTACATTTCATTAATATACCCATACATGCATGGGCCTTGATTCTTCTATTCTATTACATTTGTAAAAATATACCCACACAAGCGTGGACCTTTCGCATCGAACGTACTCCTATTACAATAAATAGAAAACCTCACCACCTAGTTTACTCTCAATGCGAAAATTTAAATAACTTACAAATAATTGAATAAGAGGCTCGCAGGCCCAATAAACCCAAAGAAATAAAAATACATCCAATCACATTGGTCATATATAGGCTCATGATCATCCCTAAATAAATCATGCTGAAACATCCATCACATGAATTTAAAGCATTTAAATTTACCAAATTTTATGTGCCGATTTAATTTTGGGATAAAGCTTATTTTGATTATTCATAATATATATATATATATAATTAATTTGAGATTAACCATTTAATTTCAAAAATTGAATAATCAAAACTGGAAAACTATGTTACAAATTTTGGAATGATGGCTGATACATATGACAACATATAAACAAAAATCTGAAAAGAATTCTTTTTTAAAAAATGTCAAGTTAATCCACCAACATAGATTTTGACAAATTTTTATCTTTAAAAACAATATGAATCATGAGCCAGACTTTGTTAATTTCTCAAAAATAAACTATGATGTGTAATTTGCCAATCATTCAAAACTCCGCACGCAAATATATATCAGTGGCAATTTGCTCATTAAATGTCCAATTCCAAACTGAATGTTTTATTGATCTAAGAATATTGACAGAATTATAAGTCGTGCGACATAGTTACTTTCCTCATAAGAAATCAATGAAATCAGTTTTATCCCAAACCATAAATCGAATAAAATGTCTTTTATCGCACATAAAACCATTCATTAAACACATGTTAACAATTCAAATATGTTTAAAACATAGATAAATTTGTATAATCGCGAAACCATGGTTTTAATACCACTATTGGGTTTTCTATATCGCGGGGCTAAACGCAGCGAAAATTTAAAATAAATTTTAAATCATGCATATTGAAAGTTCTGTTGGGTTCGCTATATCGCGGGGTTAAACGTGGCTCCGATACCACTCGTGGCCTGATAATTACCAAGTAACTTATTCCAAGGGTTAGGTATTATCAAAACATGGCATATGTAATTTCTTAATGCATATTGAAAGCTCTATTGGGTTCGCTATATCGCGGGGCTAAACGCAGCGGAAATTTAAAATTTAAATCATGCATACAATTATACATAAAAATGAAGCCCCGATTCTCGTAGCGATTTAATGATAGTGCGTTTATACAAGTGGTAAAATAAGGTTTAGGATCTTACCTAAAATGCTTCCTTTTGAAGATGATGTAGAAGGAATCCAAATTCTTCACAGCAGGGTAAATCCTCGTAAACTCGCCAATAGAGATTCAAGTGCATCCCCTCTAATCAAGGTCAACCTCTTGGTTGTGACACCGGAATAAATTCTTCGCTAGTAGAGTTTATTGCGTTTTTGAAATTGAAAAACAGAATATAATTTTATTCCCACAATCAACTATTGTTAAAATCTTGTAGATGAATAATTATTAGTTAATTATTCTCTACTAAATTTTCTTTTGAAGAACAATATAGTGCATGAACTTGTTAACACCTCACATCTCAAACCTCAGCACACTCATATTTCCATTGTCGTCCAATCTCTTATCATTTCACAAGGATTAAAACTTGTTTTTAATGTTAACTTTTGAATGGCCCAATGTAACTTTATTATAAAAATAATACTAGTGTGCAATTGATACCCATTAAGCCAACTTTATTAATAAGAAACAATTTGATTGAGTGGCTTAATGAAAGAAAAACGCCACATACACATGCTGCATATGATTTCAAAATTTAATTAATTTTTTTAATTCTCTCTTCATCATATATTTGTGTATATATATATATCCCAATATATATATATATATATATATATTTAAATAAATCTCATTTATGTATTTCTCTTCAATTATCTAATGGGCTTCTACAACTAGGCCTACTAAATTATGGCATGGGATTGATTTTAAAGTCCAATTAATTAATTTTAATAATTAATTAATTTAAATCTCAATTAATCAATTCAAACATTGATTAATTCATTATATTCCAATTATTTGGTTCTCTAATCAAATTAGATTTAATTAGATAATCAAATTATTTAATTAAATATTTAATTCCACAATTGAATTAAATTGAAACCCAATTAATTAATCTATATCATTAATTGCATCAAATCATTGGATTTTTCAATCTCAAAATGTCAACATCAAAATTATGTGTGACCCTTTTAGGTTCACGACTAACACTAGTAGTAGGCTTACAACTTTTGCAACTTTCAAATAACAATAACTTATTCTATTTATTAATCCAATTAATAAATATACTTGAAATTACCACTTTAATTTCAAGAACCTACAATCATGGTAACATCTACCAAGTAGCATGATTACCTAGTATTAGGTGAAATAGCGAGTAAACCTATTTCAATTGCAATTGCATACATATACGATCCTTTCGACAACTAATTTCCCGATAAAATCTTGGGCATAGATTTATAAGTCAAATTCCATTTCAAGTACTTGTGATTCTCTTATGAATCAAATTCATCGTTTCTTGGCAAGGTCTTTGAACCACAAACTATGAAAACACAGAAATTCCCTTATTAAATGACAAATGTCAAATTCTATATTGGCCATAGGCCGCTTAGAATCATTGTTTGGATCGGCCGTTGGGTCATATGACGGTTGATTGGTTCATTCGCGATGGTATGTGGGATAGAGATAGACTTTATCGGTCATGGTATCCGGATGTGGACTTCTGAGTGTCTCATTGAGGATATATCCGAGGTTCCGATTCTTCCGGGGTCGAGAGGATATCATGCGGTGGATGTTTACCTCTCATGGTGGGTTCTCTATGTCTTCTCGCTTGGGATTCTCTCCGGGGAAATGCTCGTAACCTTCGTATGGTGCCATTTGGAACGATGCTCTTATTCCTACTATCTCTATATTCCTTTGGCGCCTCCTTCGTAATCGTCTTCCCTGTGGATATCAAGCTTCGTGCACGTGGCACTTCCCTTGCCTCACGTTGTCGTTGTTGCTTGAATATTCCACATTCATCTCCTCAGTCGAATCTATCCCTCACCTCTTTTTGATGAATGATACTTTGCTCGATCCTTGTGGAATCACTTTCTTCCTTGGTTTGACACTACACTTCCACACACCACCGATATGATATTGTTCCTTTCATTTTGGAGGAATCGCACACACGGATCACACACGAGGCACTTGAGTTTCTTGGTTCCCTGCTTGATTTTATGATTTGTCTGGACGGAAAGGAATAGTGTCAAGCATCGACACACTCCTTTCTTGGCATCTCACATTATTTGGCAGGTGGAGCGGTATCTCTGGATTCTTGTTTCAGGTCGGCGTTTGAGCTATTCGGATTAATCTGGATGCTTCCCTACAGTGAGTTTTTGTAGGGGAATGCTCCACCACAGGTTTCATGCAGGCCTAGGGTGGTGATTTGGCGAGCCCCTCAGTCTCCTCAGATCAAGTTGAACACGGATGGTTCGTTTGATCGAGACACATTGATTCTTTGGCGGGGATTGATTCGAGATCATTTGGGCAGACTTATGTTGGCGTTTCACAGTTCCTTCCAGGCGGTGTCTAACTTTCATGCTGAGCTACTAGCGCTTGAGATCGGATTACGGCATGCCCGACAGTTTTCACTTCAGATTTGGATCAAGTTAGACGCGCGGTGGTCACCACGATCACTTCGGTGGCCTTGGCTCTTCGCAGATTCAAAGACACCCCGATTCGCATTCGAACATCTTTGAAGGACCTTGATGTCGATTTCCCACATACACAGAGAGGGGAATCGACCAAACAGATCACCTAGCGAGTTGGGAGCCGCTACCCTTGCGATCACATTGTTGATGAGGGCACGACTTCTCACCACCTTCTTGCGCTCATTCGGATGGACCACCGGGATATCCGAGCTTGATTTTCATAGATCATTGGTTCTCCTATTATTCTTTAGATTTCTCTCTATGATAGTCTTTCTAGATTTCGTAGTGATATGTTATTTGTTCTTGGATTTTCCCCCGCCTTGACGGGCATGACATTGTATGACATTTTGATTATTTGATATACAGGTAGGGGATCACGCCTCAATCCCCCACCCCCCGGGGTGTTATTTTGATTAAAAAAAAATTATGTTGGCCACACACAAACCTCCATGCATATCACTGTAATACCCAAAATACGTCTTTGTGATTGTCAAGCAATCAAAAGATAAATCAAAGTATTGTAGGATATACACAAGGCATAGTCGCGCCTCAAGTACGAGGATTAATCATGTACTATTGCAATATAAAAATTCTTATTCGACAATCAAAGCTTTTATCTAAGAATTTTCATTGGGTCATGTTCAATGAACTTGTTCGCTAACAAGCACCCACATATGTGCATTTGTGTCTTAACACTGATGTTAATGGAATACAACATCCTCGTCTCATGAGCATGCACAATGTATACAAGTCTTACGGAGTTATTTAATGTCCTATCTTGAAAAACCCATCGACTTGGAACAAAATTTAAGATCAAAGTCTTAGATGCATGTTCCGTGATCGCCATCAAATGCGCGACCATGCCTCATAGCTTAAATTGATCTAAGGACTTTATCATATGTGCAAATATGTGATAAATACAAAAGAACATAGATAAAGAAATGCCTTTATATTATTATAATTTCCAATAAAATTGTTTTACAAGTAGAATAAAATTCAATCTAATTGGAACGCATGGACATTCTCATCAGTAACAACATTCAGCCTACGTTTGATTGTATGACCATGGGAATCAATACTTATCTGCTTCTTGTTTCTCTAACATTGAAAATTCTTCTACATTTGTATGTGCAATTATATTCACATTTTCTTTTTATCCTTTACGCATTATGATCAAAGAAAATATTATTCTAAAAGTTCATCGGAAATGCAGCAGATCTCAGTTAAATACTGAAGAAGGATGTTGAGATCTGATAAATTTAACAAAAAGCTGCAGATGACAGTACCACCAAAATAAAAATGTCTATAGAGAACTCTACTTAGATGCCTTATACAAAATATCCTCTGGGAACAGTTACAGATGGACTAAACTTTTACCTTATTGAGTATCCACTAACTTAATGTCTTTTAATTGATTTCTTAAGATTTAAGATTCATAGATTAATAGTCATCTTGTGGTGATTTTTCATAATCGGTCTGGAAGGCTGAGGAATTTGACATTAGGTATATACAACTTTTTGCCTTTTTTTCTTTCTTTAGTAGATTAAGAAAACATTGCTGCATTATACTACCTGGATTGTCGTTATGTGGGGTGAGTCATGGATATTAATTGCGGGCTTAATTTAATAATTCACACTGGGATTAAACGTACTACTGTAAAAACACGTTTTTGTAACAACTAATAGTTCTCGCAAATACTCAATAGTCGTGCGCAAATAGTGTTTTCCGACAACTAGTTGTCGCCAAAGCGTTGCCTCTAATATCTTGACGCAAAAAAATATTTGCGAATTGTATTAGCGACAACAAGTTGTTGCTAAAAGTTTTTATTTGCGTTAATCCTGCAGCGTATTTGCGATTTACAGAAGTTGTCACGAAAATGCTAAAAATAACAAATATAATATCAAATATCAAGCTAAACATATATAAATATATATATATATATATATATATATAACAAATATCATAACATACAAGTATATATAGAAAAACTATGATCAATTCTTAACTTTAATAAGTATTAGAGTATATTTTCACATATTCTGTTACATTCTGTTATAGTTAGTTAGTGGTAGTTAGAAGTTTGTTACATAGTTTGTTAGCTATCAGTTACACAAGATAGTATAAATATCACACATGTACAATACCATTTGATTATCCGAATAATGAAAAGTATTTTTCCTCCCAAGTTTTTGTTTCTAATATGGTATCGTTTTTTTCTCTTCCGTCTACTCGATTGATTTTCGATGGTGATTTCCTCCATGTTCGATTTCTTCTTTGTGTTGATTCCGGATCGATTCCTCATTTTTGTTAAGCGGTGTAGCAATCCAAAGATCCTTTCAACATGAGTACGAATCCAGATTCGTCAATTGTTGATGATCCTTCGAAAGTCGCGTACTTTCTCCATCACTCGATAATCCTGGCTTAGTGCTTGTATCTCGGCCATTAACAGTGATAACTACTCCTCTTGGTCTAGAGCCATGACTATAGCTTTATCCGTGAAGAATAAGCTCGGCTTCATTGATGGATCTCTCATACGACTGGCTGCCACGGATGTTGTATTGGTAAATTCATGGATTCGTAACAATAATATTGTCATTAGTTGGATACTCAATTCAAAAGATCAAAGGAGATTAGTGCGAGTATCCTTTTCCGAATCCGCTCGAGACATTTGGCTTGATCTTCGAGAACGATTCCAACAGAGCAATGGTCCTCGACTTTTTCAATTGCGACGTGATCTTCTTAATCAAACAAGATCACCAATTGGATCCTATTTCACAAAGGTCAAAACTATCTCGGGAGGAATTGGGAATTTTCGCCCATCATGTAGTTGTGGAAAATGCAGTTGTGGAGGTGTTCGAGCAATTTCTGATTTCCATCAGGTTGATTATGTTCTGACTTTTCTTATGGGGCTGAATGAGTCATTTTCCCAGGTTCGTAGTCAAATTCTCCTAATGGATCCTCTTCCCCTATGAATCGTGTGTTTTCTCTTGTCTCTCAAGAGGAACAACAACGCAAGGTCGGTTTTACCATTGACACTTCGAGTGGTAATATGGCATGTAATGCACAACACACTAACCGTAGACAAGCTTCAAATCCTGCCGCTCCAACCAAATGTGGTTCTTCTTCTAGACCACAAAAACGTGATCGACCATTTTGCACCCATTGTAATTTTCACGGACACACCGCTTGACAAGTGTTATAAGTCTGCATGGTTATCCTCCCGGGATACAAACCACGCCAAAGATTTTCACCATCTACATCCGCAATGTAAATCAAGTGTAATGCACATGTTTCGAGGAATCTGTTGTTTCCCAAGGTGGTACAGTTAATGCACTTAATTCAAATTTCGTGTCAACAACTCATCGCCATGCTATCTCATCGCTTATCCAACCTATCTGCTGGTAAAGATTCTCGCTAATGTGGCTACACAAAGATACAGGCACTTGCTTCTCTATCTCTTTGGATTCTACATTGTTTCGGTCAAGATATTGGATAGTGGACTCGGGGGCCTCAAGGCACATTTGTCTTTAATCGAGCCGCATTTATTTCATTAAATTCTACATTCCATTCCTCTCGTCACTTTACCTAATAACACGTCCATCACGGCATGTTCATCCGGAGATATTTCTTTGGGAGGATCGAGTTGTTCTCAAAAATGTTCTATATCTACCATAGTTCAAATTCAATTTATTATCCGTCGGTGCCTTGCGCTCTGATAATAATTTATTTGTCCAATGTTTCCCTCAACATTGCACGATTCGGACATCCACACGAAGAAGACGATTGGCGGGGTAATGTTGTGAATGGCCTCTATGTGTTGGATTCTCCTGTGGTTCTTTCTCATCAGCTGAAGCCTTTTATCAACACCGTATCTGGTTCATCTCCCTCTTTGCTGTGGCATAATAGGTTTGGTCATCCTTCTTGGAAGAGTTTGCTATCAATAAAAGAACAGTTGGCAATTTCTAGCACTCATTATCATGATGTTTGTTCTATTTGCCCTTTAGCTAAGCAAAAACGATTGATGTTTCATTCTTGTAATAAAATTGTTGATGCTCCATTTGATCTAGTTCATTGTGACATATGGGGTCCGTGTTCTCCCGTCTCCTACACTGGCTTTCGTTATTTTCTCACTTTAGTTGATGATTACACCAGATTTACTTGGGTGTTTTTGCTTCATGCCAAATCTGATGTTAGTACGGTTATCCCTCGTTTTTTACGATGATTGAAACTCAGTTTAACACAAAGATTAAAAGATTTCGTTCGGATAATGCCCCTGAACTCCAGTTTAAAGAATTTTTTGATGCTAAAGGTGTCATCCATCGCTTTTCATGTGTTGAGACCCCTCAACAAAACTCGTGGTTGAACGTAAACATCAAAGACTTGTTGAATGTAGCTCGGGCCATATATTTTCGATCCACGACTTCCACTTGAATTTTGGTCGAATGTGTACTTGCGGCCCGTTTACGATCAACCGCACTCCCTCCCGTGTACTCAATAATTTGACTCCATTTGCCGATTATACAACCAGGAATTTGATTACACTTTGCTTCGTGTATTTGGGTGTTTAGCCTTTGCATCCACACTTTCCTCTCATCGTCACGGGTTCCAACCCCGCACGCGGTGCGTGTTCATTGGTTACCCATCAAATGTCAAAGGGTACAAATTGCTTTGGATTTGGACACTAATCAAGTGTTCATCTCGAGGATGTGGTGTTTCATGAGTCTCAATTCCCTCTCCGCAATTTTAATATATCTGTCACACCTCTGGATATCTTTCATGACTTGGTTTTACCAAGACCATGCATTCCTGCTACACCAGAAATTGCTCCAACACAGCCCACTCCTCCAGCTCCCATGCCTGCTCCAACTGTTCCATCACCTTGTCTTTGCCCGCTCCACGCAAGTCGAATAGGTCATCTAAAGCTCCAAGTTACTTACAGGGATTATCATTGTAACATACTTGCTGGCATTTCTCCTTCGACATCTGAGGTGTCCTTCCCTCTCCAACAAGTGTTGAACTATGATGCTTTATCCCATAGCCACAGACATTTTGTACTCACTGTATCTTCTACATATGAGCCTCGGTTTATCACCCGGTCATCACATACCCTCATTGGCGTGAGGCGATGAAAGAGGAACTTGATGCTATGACAACTAATAATACATGGTCCATTGTCCCTTTACCACCGCATAAACATACGATTGGTTGTAGGTGGTTATACAAAATAAAATATGCAGAGATGGCTCGGTGGCTCGATATAAAGCGCGGTTGGTTGCAAAGGGTTATAATCGGCGGGAGGGTATCGATTATCTTGAAACCTTTTCCCGGTGGCCAAACTAGTCACGCTTAAGGTTCTCCTTGCTTTGGCCGCCACACACATGGCCACTTATGCAACTTGATGTCAACAACGCATTTCTCAACGGTGATTTGTTTGAAGAAGTGTACATGGATGTTCCACTTGGTTTTGAGGGTCGGGGCGTCGACAACTTCACGAAAAATTGGCTTGTCGGTTACACAAATCAATTTATGGTCTTAAACAAGCATCTCGGCAATGGAATTCAAAATTCACCTCGCTTTACTTGATTTGGATTCACTCAATCCAAGTCCGATTATTCCCTTTTACTAAAGGCTCTAATGACACTTTTGTTCTTTGTTTTTTATATGTAGATGATATTATTATTACAGTCCTTCATCCACCATTCTTTCAAGTCAAGGCCTTCTTGCTCGCTCGATTTCAGTATGAAAGATTTAGGAACACTCAAATATTTCTTGGGGTTAGAAATTGCACGTTCTACTCGGGCATCATGTTGACACAACGGAATTACACATTACAAATTTTCGCAGATACGGGGTTGTTAGGGGCCAAGCCAGTTAGTGCACCAATGGATCCAGAGATTAAACTTAGTAACACCGAGGTGATCTATTACCGGATGCTTCCTGTTTAAGTAGATTAGTGGGTCGTCTATTGTACCTTACTCATACCCGTCCGGATGTCACTTATGCCGTCCATAAATTGAGTCAATTTGTTGCTAAACCACGAGTCTCACACCTCAACGCCGCATTCCATCTTGTTCGTTACTTGAAGGGCTCTCTCGGACAGGGATTTTATTGTCCGCTTTCGATCCTAAACTCCGACTCCGGGCGTTTCGACTCCGATCGGGCTTCGTGCCCGACACTCGGCGATCAACTTCGGGTTTTGCGTGTTCTTGGGTGATTCATTGATTTCTGGAAGTCTAAAAAGCGATCCATTGTCTCCGATCCTCGGCGGAAGCGGAATACCGTGCACTTGCTTTGTCACCACCAAATGAACTACTTTGGCTCAAACAACTTTTCTTGGATTTTCACATACAACTTTCGTCCTATCACTCTATTCTCAGACAACCAGCAAATGCTCACATCGCCTCTAATCCCTCTTTCCACGAGCGCACTAAACATATTGAATTGGATTGTCATTTTGTTCGAGATCGAGTCACCGATGTTACTATCAAATTGCTTCCCATTCGTTCACACCTTCACTTGCGGACTATTTACCAAACCGTTGCCGCCTTCGTCTCTCAATCCTTTGCTCTCCAAGATGGTCATCAAGAATATTTACAAAATCATCTTGAGGGGGCGTATTAGAGTATATTTTCATATATTATGTTACATTCAGTTATAGTCAGTTAGTGGTAGTTAGAAGTTTGTTACATAGTTTGTTAGCTATCGATTACACAAGATAGTATAAATATCACACATGTACAATACCATTTGATTATCTGAATAATGAAAAGTATTTTTCCTCCTGCAAGTTTTTGTTTCTAATAATAAGAAAAGTGCTTCCTGCTTTAGAATTCAATCATCACTGATCCATATACAACCTACAACAACAGAAAACAGGGATTTTCCTAATATCATAACATACAAGTATAATGGAAATTGAAGAAATTGGTTGGATGCTGTTGTTATTCAGTGGATTAATTTTTGTAAGTGCTGAATCTTTGTGAGTTCACAATTTTAAATATTTTTGGTGGTTTTGAGTTTGTTTGTGTACATATGTCCTCTTTGGAAATGCTCACATAGTTGAAGATGTTTGGTCTTCCTTACAGTTTTGTTTTGATATATACTTTTTTCTTCCCAAATTAATTTTAATGAAATATTTTTGTGGCTTACAATGTCTAGAGCAGAATTAGATTGCTGCATAAATTTTTAGAAGATGGTGAAGATTTTAGGAGATATTGCTCTTTAGATTTGTGTTGGAAATGTTTTTGCTTATTAATTAGGGGTAAAATGTAATACATGATCTAATCTCTGGTCCGTCGGAGTGCGACAACCAATATCATTCAGACGACACGCCCGATTGTGGCCCTATCGACAGGATGGTTCAATAAAATGAATAGGTGCTTCAAATATATCACCATTTATGGTAATGGGAATAGTGTGAGTGCAATGGTGGTGGATGAGTGTGACTCCAAAACGGGGTGTGATAAAGAGCACGATTATCAGCCGCCGTGCGATAACAACATTGTTGATGCTGCTAGAGCTGTCTGGGAAGCTTTAGAGGTGCCCGAAAAGGATAGGGGCCTAATGGATATTTACTGGTCTGATGCTTGATGAGGGACTGTGAAACAAGATGATGTATTGTAATAGAATACAGTGAAGTTTGTCACTTTGGAGTGTGTTTGAGGAATAAGAATCTGGTGGCACTTTGTTGTCTGATTCAATTGTGTTTATTTCAGAAGCTGGCTGCTAATGTTGGATATGTTTATGATCTAATACATATGTAAAATAAACAACTTTTCCCTTAGTTTGAGTTCATTGTAACTGTATGAAGGTTTATCTGTATCTACTTTTCTTTAAGTGCAATTAATGGTATACTGAACAGAGGAAAACTTATGAAACTAAAGTCTTCTATGTCCTTTCCCATTTCAAAAGCTAAGAAGAATTTCTAGAATAAATGCCACTCGACCGTACTATTTTAGAGCCTTAACAGAAAATATAGCATGAATTCTTGTTCTTATTCAATAATGTAGCAAAATTATAAGAACATGCCAGTCAGTCTCCTTTTTGTTGCATTAATTTCAGTAAGAAAGACTCAAATATGAAATATACCCTACAGGGAATTGAGTCAGATAATAAACACAGATTAGTAAATAGACAAACTGATTTCTAATGTTTCTTCTGCAGATAAATTATACTTACCATCATTTAAATTTGCAGAAACTGAAATTTTGTAATAAACAGATGAACATTTGTACAACCTATGTCATCTAAAAGACTAGTGACTAACAGTATTGTGCACGTTTTTTTTTTTTTATCTTTTTGGTCCTCATTTGTTGTTGGTTTTGTGCTTGAATCTCTAATGATGAAATTATTCTAGTGAATGGGTGTTCTATCATCTGTAGTGCTTATTATTGTTTTTATATAATGATGTTGTTGGATTGTGTTGTGGTTGGTGTTGCAATTAGTTTATTATGATTATATTGTGAAAACAGGTTTAATAGTGGATTAATATAAATAAATAAAAATAAAAAGAGTATTAAATTAGCGGCGAAACTCGCTGCAAATGTATTAAAATTTTGCGGCGAAATTTGCTGCAAGTTTCAACATTTGCAACGAAAGCGGGTTGTTTCGTTGCTAAAATTGTACTTTTTAAAAATAGAAAAGTTTAATAATTTGCGACGAAAGTATAAAATTGGCCGCTAATAGTTGTTACATTTAGCAACAAATTGTATGATTTTGTCACTAATATTTTATTTTAGAGCAAAAAACTGTTTAATATATTAGCAGCGATTTTTTTATGCTAGCGACGAAATGTTTCGTTACTAACATTTTGTGGTGAAATATATTTGAGTCGCCGCTGAAACGTTTGAGACGGCCTTACTGCAACGATTTTTGCGGCAAAAATTTTTCATTTTGCAAAAACACTTTAGCGGCAATTTGTTTTATGTTAGCGGCGAATATTTTCGTTGCTAAAAACAAGTTTATTGTAGTGGCACGAACGTGGGTATGTGTTGTCTCTACCAAATTAATTATATATACAAATATTTGGTAGCTAGATAAAACTGAGGGCTGTCTAGGGATGGACCACCACAAATCTTAGAGAAGTTTTTTTTTAATATTAGTAATAAAATGTTTTTTTTGTTGGAATTTGTGCTTTCATGAGAAAAATGTAAGCAAAACCTGTTTAATTTAACCAAGGAGTTTTAAAAAAAAAAGTGAAGCCCACAGGCAAAAATTGATTTAGTATTTTTGAGGAGTATTAACTGGGTAGGCAAGTGGAGACATTTGCTGCTTTTAAATTCCCAACTTCATGTGCCTGAATTTAATATGATAAGAAACTACTTGTCATATTCGTACGTATCTACTGTGGAAAATGAGGAAAGTTTTTATTACTCCTTATTGAGCGAAAGAAAGATAATTTGGACCGATAATAGACTCAACCCCCACTGAGAAAAAAAAAAACAAAAGTCCAGGTTATAGAAGTTATATATACTACAACAAAGTAAAAAAATTAGGAATTTATTTTAATTAAGAGGAAGTACCAAAATTTCAATGATAAACCTAGGTTTAAGATATTTCCCTCACTAGCTTGGTTCTTAGACATGCATAGAGGAGATTGTATATACGGATTGCATTAACTACTTTGTTATACAATTTATAAATGTTTGATTGTTGTGGTATTATTTTGTTCAGGTACTTAAAAGAATGGATGCTCTCATGGATAGTTAGAACATTTTTGAAAGCTTGAATGACAGGAGCAATGGATTTTGTTGCCTTTAGTTGAATGTATATAACTTTTTATTGGTTGATGAAATTGGATTATAATTTGTAGTTGCTTTATCGAAAGGAAATTTCGCTACTAGTGCGTTTTGTTGGATTTTGCATCTTGATAACCTTAGTATTGCACTTCTTGTTGGTTGGTGGAATTGGATTTCATGTTTAATTGGCAGTGATTTTCATGATGGTTGGTGAAATTGGATTTCATGATGAATTGCTTATTGATATGGATTTTTTGCAGCTTTGTATTATATATAGTGGTTACAAATTTAAATTTCATACAAAAGACATCTGACATTGGCTTCGAACCGCTGTCTTTACGATGTCTATTCATCACAGACACCGGTTTTGAGCCGGTGTCTTTATATAAAACGACACTAGTTTAAAATCGGTTTGATATATGCCCGATGTCTATTCACCAAAAGACACCGTTTTTAATCGGTGTCGAAAACATAAACTTTTAACACCAGGGTCTTAGAAAGCGGATATTTTATCTCTAAGACAACGGTTTAAAACCGATGTCTTTATAGGAAACGACACGGTTCTCGGCCCATTGTCAAAAGTTATGCTTTTAACACCAGTGGCTCTAACATCGGTTATTTTACCAATGGACAACAGATTAAAACACTGTCTATTGGCGTTTTTGTAGTAGAGTACCGTTGCTGCGGTGGCGCCACAACCCATCGGAAGCATCCGAAACTGCTCATGTTGACAAAGAATGGTCCCACAAACCCCACATGGCGGAGCGGGATGGAACTCAAAACCGAGATGAATCGGGTTTTGCTTGACTTGGGCACCGTTGTATCTTCTTCAACCGTTTTCTCATATGATGCTCATATGGGTCCCGCCAATATTAGTATTTGGTGTGAGCCGGTGGTACCCTAGCTCGTCGATGAAGAATTGTGCGGGTCTCGATGGCGGAGTTTGAAATGGTGGTCCCATTTGCCTTGTGAAACACCGAGAGTTGAGAAATTAGCCGGGATTGTGCTGTCTTTGTGGCGGCTACTATAGCCGGCTCAGATTGTTGCAACAACCATTCTACGTTCTCACCATCGGACTTGTGGCCCAATTCTCTAGTCAACTGGAAAACGCGTGTTGCGCATAAGGCTGGAATGCGTATTCGCCGCCCACGGCCATCTACCTTCGTGTGGCGGTCTTTGTACCATTTTTTTGGACGCAGAATCATTATTCTTGTTGGTGGTAGATGAGAGGGCTCAATTTCTTAATTGTTGCACAGTAATGGAGGCCATGATGGGCCATGAGGTAGGGATGGACGGGACCTATCAGAATCTGAACCAGGTTCGAGTTGGCTTTGGCGGTGGTGAGGGGAGATTAGTTGTAGGGAGGTTGTTTCACGGTGGCCTGAGTTATTACTAGTGCCTTGTTTTTGGGAGTGTGACTCCATAAATTGCATATTTTTTAGGGGAAGGGGGTTATTTTTATTTATCGGGCGCTTTCAAGAAAATTTTCACTCAAACATTGTATTATTGTCAAATGACCAAGTTTGCTGTTTGGGGAGAGACGGAGAGAGAGATTAAGAGAGAAATCAAGTGTTATTAATGCATAGTCTTTTGAGCCAACTGAGCAAGTGGAACTATTGGTGGGGGTCTTCTTTTCTCTCTCCTCCTCCGTGGTTGACTATAGTCAATGGAGAGAGAAAGAAAGAAAGGTTTAAGCTAGTATTTGCAAACACTAAATAAAAAGTGATTCTTAGATTTTATCTGAAAAGAATGTCATTTTAGTGTTTACAAATGCCAAATTTTTTTTCTTATATTTTGTTTCATGTAATCTCAGCTAAAAAGCAAGGGAGGAGTGTTTTAGAGTTCTGATTCTGCTTTTAGTTTGATTTTTATGCATAAATAAAGCATTTTTATAACTTCTCCATCAAACATTTTACGAGAGATATAGAGAGAGTTAAGAGAGTAGGTGTGGCCGTGTGGGAGGCTATGGAAAAGCTAATACCAAACGAGAATAAGTGATTGGATTGGGGTCCAAGTGGTGGTAGCGGTGGGGGACCTACCGGAAAAAGTCGAGACTAAATAAGCAGAAGCTAAAACCCACTCGTGGCCGTGGGGTCTATTTATTAGTAAAGAACCAACAGTGTACATGGATAATTCCCTAAAAAAAAAAAAGCAATGTACATGGATAATAGTCTTAGATGAGCTTGTTGATCAATTTGGGAATCACTTTTCACCCTTTCAAGATGAAAGATGCACCAGGAAACCAAAATCAACAAGGAAATTTACTGCAACATGGAAATTTAGAGCATGTGCAACATATTTGGACACAAATTGCGAGAAAGGAGATAACTCATGATGAAGCACTCAAATATTTAATGTTGTCAAACTAAAACACCAGATGCCATGTCATTGTTGGAAAAATTGGGTTGGTGTATATCGAATGACTACATAAATTTAGCAGAGTTTCAGTACGAAAATAAAATATCGAGGCAAGAGTTGAACTCTTTCTCGTTAAGACGAGATTGCCCCGCTCACGGTTCTTACGGAATACGACAATCGTCTCCCAAGATACAACTACAATTTACTTGCGATATTTGCACTACAAATGGCAAGTACAACGAACACTATGATGCTTTTGAACTCTCTTTCACAAAGTTATGCAGAAATATGGAGTAAGTTTCGAAAATCTGATGTGTAGAAATGAATTCTGAGGACTGCTTTATATAGAGTTTCTGGTGCCTCTTCATACTGGGTGCAACCCCAGGTCCGGATCAGTCGTGACCATCAAATCGCGCCATGTGGTCAACAGTTGCGATCTGATGGTCCTGATCGCATCTAACTGAAGGAACACACCCTTAGGCATACACCTCAGTACACGGGATGGGCCAGTTGTGTCGATCATAGCACCCCGTCAGCGAATAGACATGTCCAATCAGCGCCAGCCTGCCACGTGTCGCCACCTGGACGACTATGCCAAGTCACTGCCACCCTGCCACGTCACCAAGCCTCAAAGCTCCTCGCGATGATGCGTACGTGCGAAGTACAAAGTGCAAAGTGCGCCTCTAAAACACCCAATGCGACTATGTGCAACGTGCGCGGACCCGACTCCGGCCCAGACGGTGCTCCGCACCATCCTTGGTGCTTTTTGAGCTAGCCAAAGGCTAGTCAAAATTGACTTGGTCCACTAGGGTGTACCATAAGGAGTTCCACTTGTTTACTCCTTATTAGTGGTGAAGCTCTTTATAAACTAGTCAAACATTTAATATGTTTCCTATGTGGGATATGGCTTTCCATATTCCCACTCTTTTATATTCCATATATAAAAGACATTTTAAGTGGCTAACTTCATGCATTTACTTCTCATTCACCCAACATTGGTTTTGAGAAATTCAAAAACCTTAACTCATCTACCCGGGATTTAGATTATGTTTATCTCATTTATTTCATACAACGAATAAATGAACCCACTTAAATAATTGGTCAAAATTGAGTTAAAAACCCAATTTATTAAAACCAGTTCCAACAGTCATAAATACAATCCCTCATTTAAGCCACCACCTTTAAGCAGGTAACATAATACAGAACTGAGAGCAAGAACCAGTAAGAGAAAGTGATATGAAGAAAGACAGAATAAGAGGAGATTGGACCTGTGAGCATGTAGCATGTTGAGTATGACTATGTTTTTCAGGCATCTACAGAAGCTAAGCCTGCAGTCCCCGTAATATTTAGTAGCTCTTTTTCTTTCTTTTTTTTTAATTTTAAATTTTTTTAAATAAAAATTTGTATTTGTGCATATAGGTTAGGGGTGGCAAACTGGCAATACGGGTCGTGTTCGTGTTCAGACTTCGAGTTAATTTCGGGTTATGTTCAAAATACTTCAAACGTTAACACTACAACATAAATGACATTAGGTAACACAAACTTTGTAGCACTTTTTACATAAGGTACATATGTAACACATGTTTGTAACACATAAACATTACAATATTTATGTAACACTTTTGTAGCACTTTATCAATATGTAACACTTATATGTAACACTTTTATATAAGTAACACTTTTTAAGTATCATTTTTTTTGTTATTTCTTTTGTAACGCAAATAGGTAACACTTTTATCAATATGTAACGCTTATATGTAACACTTTTATATAAGTAACACTTTTTAAGTATCACTGTTTTTTGTTATTTCTTTTGTAACGCAAATAGGTATCACTTTATTTAAGAAGCACTCTTGGCAACACTATATTTTATTGATTATAACACTTTTTAGGCTATATTTTAGTAACACAAAATTATATAACTATCATTAAATTATGTCAAAGATTTATTTAATTAATTGATGTAACCAAACCTAAAAATTGTAGACATCATGTACTCTGTTTTTTTTAACTGAATTTTTGTTTTCTTTTTACAAAGTATTTTAGTTTTGCTTTTATTTGTTTTATTTTTTATGGAGGTAATTAATTCCGTCGTAATACCGGCGGAAAATGCACATGTATATATGTTATTATTTATTATTATTTATTTTTTTTAATTTTTACTAACAGAGACCAATTTCACCGTCAACTTTTTTTTTTTTTAAAAAAATTACCAATGAAAATTGATGTTGTCGGTAATTACTTAGGAATTTTTTCCGTCGGTAAATTATTTTTTCATTATTTAGTTTATTATTTAATTTTTTTACTGTTAGAACTTTTTTATCTGTCGGTAAATTAATTTTATATTTTTATCGATTGAATATTTATCAATCGATAAATTTATTTTATATATTTTTGATATTTTTAATTTGTTGTGTCCTTTAATATATAACATAATACTATATACTATATAATATAAAATTTGATATATACAATGTATAATATAATTTAATATATATATTATATAATATAATCTTTATTATATATATAAAATATATATTATATACATATAATATAATTTATATATATGTGTGTGTGTGCGCGTGTATGTGTATATATAAAACAAAGCAAACGTTGTAATAAGAATCAACTTAGCTTAGTGGCAACGTGTCACTTCCATGCATAACAGGTCGTGGGTTCGAATCTACTTGGTGGCAAAAAACAGTATTTTTTAAGTGTTACAAATATAAAAAGTGTTACATAAGATTCATATGTAACACTTTAGAAATATTGCTTTAAAGTGTTACCAATAGAAAACTTGATGTAACAACACTTAGAAAAAGTATTACTAAAAGCTAATAAAAGTGATACCTTAGACTATAGGTAGCACGGGCAAGTGCAACACCATAAAACTGTTACCTATTGTCTATAGTAACATTTTATGGCCATTAGGTAATATTTTTTGACTGTTACCTAATATCATTTATGTTGTAGTGTAAGTGAAATTAAAATGCCTATGTTTTAAAATAAATTGGTAACATCGTGTTTGAACGTGTTACAATTGCAATTAAGGTCTTCCTTGATTGCCTATATTAGGGGAAGCGATCCCTGACATGATACTGATAAAATGACACGAACTCGATCTGAAGTTATTGGGAGAACATGAACGTGAACACGACTACCACGACCTTAATGCCTTTGAAGAGTGAAGCAGAGATGAACAAATGTAATCTCCATTCCGAAGAGAAAGAGCTAGTCTTTTCAAAAAATAAAGTACAACTCTTAATCACATCTACAATGCAGGAAATTGCCAAAGAATTCTTTTCTTTTAAACAAAATGGATTCTCACATTTTGTTTTTCTCTACCAATTTTGTGCTTTACAATGTTTCTTACAAAGCTCTTCAGCAAGTCCACGACGAGGATCTCCTTATAAAATGCTTCATTTGCTTGTCTTGTTCAAGAGAGATCATCTCCAACATCATTTTTGCCACAAGATATCATCCGGCAATGGACCACGTTTGGTAGTTCCCGTCATAATATTCAGGCCAGCTATCCTTTAGCAAACGGCTTTGTGCAAGGTCAATTGCTCGTCTTGCAATCTGTGGGCGTCCAGTTTTGATGCATGCAGCTGTTAGCATCCATAAAAGCACTGGATCCAAATGTAAAATATTAAATATATAGTGAAACAAAATGCATGAGTTGATACATTTGGAATAACTAGTAAGAAACACGTGCGTCGCACGTGATCCACATGATTTTACTAAAATAATTTTATTATTTAATAATTTTATTGATTAGTATTAAAATATTAAAAAGTGAAATAAATATTAATTAAATTTAAATATTGCACAGTATTTAATAAATATTTTGCCATACTTTAATTATAGGTCGATATAAATTGTTAAATAATCATTTTAAAGAAATCAATCCCACAAAAATTTTACAATTAGTATACCAACGAATTTTTTTTTATATTAGCTTACAATCACATTCATCGGTCTTTTATTTCATTGTTATGGCTAGAAAAGTCTTTTCTCTTACATGATTTGCGAAATCTTTTGGCATTGGATGCATTTTACATAATCAGACAAATAATTTAGCTTATAAATCATAAGTTATGATTAAATCACATTCAAGTTATCGCATTAATAAAAAAATTAATCAATTAAATATTATACCAAAATGCATCATAATATCATTACTCTGTTATTGTTATTCAATTAAAATAAAATAAAATAAAGGTTAGTCAAATTCTTATACTTCATATGCTTACTTCTTTTATTCTATCTCGCTTCTTGGATTAAAGAAATGTAAAAAATTACAATATAATATATATTTAAATTTAATTCTAGTAACAAAGTCAATATTTTATCATTAGCACTTAAACTTAAAGTTTGTAGTCCTCCTATTTCCAAATGTCTTAAAAATAATAAACATTAACCTAATATAAAAAAAAAAATTAATCTATTATTTTCATCGAGAGTCGTATTAAATAAAACTACAAAAAGCGATAAGTCGAAATATGAGTTTTGAAACTCGATTTTGGGTTGTGAATTTTGTGAGCCGTATAGTGATGAAAATTACAATTATTCTTAATATTCTCAAATTATCTATATTTGTCTCAAGAGATCAAATTTAAAATTCAACTCATTTAATCTCATTTACAAAATCATATTATTTGTTGTAAAATATAATTATCAATATATTTTTAGTGCCTTTTATTGAGAAAATGGTATATAGTACTTTAATCTTTATTTAAAAATTTGGTTGAATTTTTGATCAAATAAGAAAATATAGTTGCCAAGAATTTAAATATCAAGTGTTAAAAACCCCCATTAATTATTCTCTTCCACCTCCTTATGTAAGTCCAAGTGGCAACGATAATCTGTGAGAGGAGGGGTGAATAGATTATGCCCATTTTCTAGATCATGCCCTCTTTTTCGAATGTTATAAGCCAAGACAAGAATGGAAGTGCGGGAAATAAACAGAATTATTACAACAAGAATATTGAAAATGAAAGAACAAAAATGTTTGCTTGAATGTATCTTGTTGTGTTGTAGTATTCTCTCTTATTGTGTTGCTTCAATTCTTCATCTATTTAAAGAGGATGTCTTGAACTTGATAGGCTCCTCCTAGGAGATTGAAATCAGAAAAAATTGCAAGACAAATGAAGAATATAGTCATAGAGATCAACACCATAAATTGGGGAAACGTTGTTCTGCTGCACAACAAATTGGAATTTGTCATCAAAAGGATAGATAGCGGCGGCCGCGCTCTAATACGTAAATAAGAATAACACATCAAATTTCAACATGTGGACCGGTCCAGGGGGTTTGGACCGGCCGACACCTCTCGCCGACTCGCCGCCCCGACCGGTCCACCTCTCCAAAATGTGAGATACAGTGTGTTCTAATCTCAGCACCTGTCGCCCTTTGCGCGACCGGCCGACCTCCGGGGTTTTTCAAACGCCTCGCTTTGTTTTGGAAATCATCTTTCGGACACGGGTTGCCCTATAGGGCGATCGGTTGAACACGAGACATAAGTGTTGTCCAATTTTTGTCGAAAATAAACTTCAAGAAATACTCCAAAAATTAGTAAAAACATTTTAAATCGATCGGAGCATTTGGACAATATTTAGAAACATTGTTTTGGTGTAAAAACGCATTTAAACAAAATCATCAAAATCATGATAAAAACATTTATCTAACAAACTCCCCATTTTTTATGATTACAAACCAAAACAATTCTAAGAGGACGATTTTGAAAACAAAACAAATTTTCTGGTCAAAAATAAATTATCCGTTGAGAGCGACAACATTCCACGCATAATAATCACAAGGATGGGAGTAGAGATATTCAAAAAACATTTTGCAAATACTCCCCCTATCAACATGCACAACAAGAGTAATATAGAAGCAATTAAACAAAAGCTAGAAGCTCAACTTTTACAATATAAGCTAGAATATAATGAGCTTAAAAGCTCCCCCTGTCAAAGAAACATCATTAGACAAGAATATAAGTCCATAACACATCCATTGGACTAAGTGTTCTTCACAACTTTTTGGCTTTAGAGAGCCATAGCTTATAGCTTATTTCGTGAGCTTATTTTAGCTTCTTTGAGCTAACAAGCTTACTTCATGTTTCTACCCCTTTGGAATCATCAAACAGAATGTTAGCACGATAAAAATATCATTTATTCATGTCAAAGTGCGCAATAATATCGATTTATCGAGCTATTGATCATTAAGCTTAAAATTCCAAAAGCTAAGGGAAAAGTCGATCATATGACTTGTAAAAGCTCATTTGATTATCAAAACATGATCTCTATAAATGTATAAGACTTTTGAAATTGGAAGAATCATGTAGGTGATGAATTTTTTATTGAAACGTTTTATCGAACACTTGGCGGGCCAAATAATAAAGAAGATGTATATAGCCCTTGTAAAATTAATCAAGCCAAAATTTTCAACACCAAACGAAATTTTACAAATATCATCCAACAACAATCATCATACCCAACATAAGAATATAAGAATTCCAACAAAGTATCAAAGATGAAGCACATTCTCAAGGTTCAACCCAATTGAGATAAAGAAGAAAAAAATCTTACCAATTAATCGAAGAGGTCGGGTATCATGGATGATATACCAATAACATAAATTCAAAAATCTATAAAATACAAGAAAGAAATCATTTTGAGTGAAATGTGTGTGAAATTTGCAAAGGGGTTCGAGTTTGAAAAAAATGACAAAAAATGACAGTTTTAAGGTCAGAAGCATTTTTAACCACGAAATCACTTAGTATGACGGGTCGACGGGTAGGGCGACTTCCCGCACTGGTCGACTCCGACCTCTCTCTGTCGACCGATGTCCGAACACCGATCCAGCTTTCTATCCAATTTTGCACCAAAATCCGATTTTTCACCCCTAAGTTTTAAAAACGTACAAAATGCAAACATAGACCTCATTGAATATACATTATGCCTAAACAAGCTCCAAATGAGGTAAAAGACTTGGCGGTTAAAGATTAAAAACAAATGTCCACGAGTTATCCTTGAGACGGAATTAAACACATCTCACTTTTTCGTTTAAGAAACACAATCCCTTAGAAGAAAACATAGAATCTCAATTTTTTTTAGTTCGATTATGACGAACCGTATTTTGAGAAATTATTATCACCGGACTTGTTATCCCGAAAAATATGAATGTTTTAAAACTTTGGATAAACAAGCCATAAGAGAAAGTGCCTTTCAAATATTTGAAAATTTCTTTTAACGGCACTTTAATGAGATTCATTGGGATTGTTTTGTGGTTGAGCATATAGACATAAGGTATAAAAAATGTCGAGTCTATGGGAATAATAAAAGTAGATAAACATACCTCGAATTTGTTTGTTAACCAATATGCCTTTAGCATCTTTATCTAACTTGATGTTGGTTGCCATAGGAGTAGTGATGGTCCTTCTTTCTTCAATGTCGAGCTTCTTCAAAAGTTCTTTTATATATATTGATTGTGAAATATAAATACCTTCTTGGCATTGCTTAATTTGAAGTCCAATAAAGAAGTTGAGCTCCCCCATCATGCTCATCTCGAATTCACCTTGCATTAACTTAGAACATTTCTTGCACAAGGATTCATTAGTAGCATCAACATAAATTTGCACTAATAAACAATCTTGCCCTTTTTCAAAAAACAAAGAGAGTAGTATCAACTTTACCTCTTGTAAAATCATTTTGCAAAAGAAAAGAGCTAAGTCTATCATTCCATGCACGGGGTGCTTGTTTTAAACCATATAAGGTCTGTTATAAAAATCATTTGGCCTAGAAAAATTTTCAAACCCCGGAGATTGTTTTTCATAGATTTCTTCTTGAATAAAACCATATAAAAAGGGGGATTTAACATCCATTTGGTAAAGCTTAAAATTTTTAAAACAAGAGTAGGCAAGTAAAATACGAATAGCTTCAAAACGTGCTACGGGTGCAAATGTTTCATCATAATCAATACCTTCTTCTTGACAATACCCTTGAGCTACTAACCTTGCCTTGTTTCGAACAATATTGCCTTGGCCATCAAGCTTTTTCGTAAATACCAAAAAAAAATTCCCGCAAAATCTTAACAATATATCTTGCACAAGAGCATAGTAATATCGAATAATATAGACACTATAGCAAGTAACACATACTATGCTTAAAAAAATCATCAAGAGTTTAATACAACATGTAAGTTCAAATATGCTTATAGGAAGCTATATAAGGTCTCTTTTGAAATTTGAAAACCCGAGAGCATATAGTTGAGACCTCATTTATAAGAAGTATATTGAAGAAGAGCTTTGACAAAGCAACCAAAAATAAAGACACGAATATGTGCAATAAAATGCATAATTTAAGAGGAGGATAAAAATTAAATGTTATATCAAAACAATATATAATCCTTTACAAGTCTCGGATAAAACAAGCTTTATCGAATAGTGCCTATCAAAAATCGAAAAATCCTCTAAATGGCACTCGTATGAGATTCTTTGAAATATCTTGGAAAGCAAGCCATAAACATACGACATGAAAAATATCACACAAGTCAACGACCTCGATGGTTTATGAAACTCTTGACAAATTTTACGAGTAGATAACCATTGATGAAGATATATATATCCTACACAATTCTTAAACAAATCTTGCACAAAACATAGTAATAAAAGTGTAGGCTAAAGCATTAAAAGATGTCACAAGTATACAATGCTTTATAAGTCCATAAGAGATAATACACATACAAATTCTAGAAATACACACAAGTTTAGAAAAGCATTATACAAGGTCTTCTTGTCAAAAGAATTTAAACAATATTTATTGAAGACCTTATTATTAATAGAAATATTTGAGAAATCATTTTGACAATTAAGGCAAAAATACAAGCATACATAATAACAAACAAAATATGCGTATTTAAATGAGAAGATACGGTTTACCAATTACGCCATTTCCACGGGTTGTGTCTTTCCCATTGTTGATGATATCTTTCTCTTGGACAATTATTTTGTTGATGATGGCTTCTCCAATTACTCCATTTCCAAGATTTGTGTCCTTCTCATTGTTGATAATATCTCCCTCTTGGAAATTCATTGTGATGATGTCTTCTCCTTTGATCAAATGAACCGGACATTTGATGTCTTCTTGCGATGACTTTTCTTTGATTATTATTCCGCGGTACCTAATATGACATTGTTTTGTGGTACCCTCAAGTGTTTGGGTACTTCGGCATTAACTTTGAGACTTTTAGGTCTCCAATAATAATTAGAGCTATTTCTAGCCCGACAAGTATTTGCCGTATGACCCTTTTTACCACAATAAAAGCAAGTAATAATTTTAGGAGCATAATGACCAACAAGCATAGAGACTTGGTTCTTTTTCATATCATTAATAACATTTGGCTTGTATCCAAGTCCTAGTTTCAAATTATCACAACCATGAACATCAAGTATTTTGGTCATTTTATTGGTACTCAAATTAAACTTAGTCAAATTATTTTTCATGCAATTAATATCCTCAATAAGAGTACTATTTTCTTTTTCAAGGCTTCTCACCTTATCAAGTATGGTAGTGTGAGCACAAGAAAGTGATTCATATGAAGTAACTAAACTATCCTTATCATTTTTCAAAATATTGAATTCCTTTTTCAAATTTTTGTATTTAAGGAGCAAGCTATGGAATTTATTTTGAAGCTCATCAAAATCATTTTGCAAATCATCATACAAATCATTACTAAAAGAGGTAGAAGAGTTAGAGCGTACCTCATTGTCTTCGTCGATGCCTATTAAACATTGCTCGACTTCTTCATCATCGGAAGTTGTAAGAAGATTTTGAGAGGATTTGATGTTGTATCCATTTGAGAGGTAGATGCTTTTGAATTGCTCCTTTTATTTGCATATACTTTATAGATAGCTTCTAATTTTTCCCATGCTTCATGTGCCGATCGTATTCCTAGAATACGACCGTATTCCGAAGAAGTAAGAGAGCAATGAAGAATATTTAGAGCCTTACCATTTAAGGAGAGAATTTTCTTGTCTTCATCATTGAGCTCCTTGAGGACTTTGGAGGTGTAAGGTCCGTCTCTCATCGGGATGGATTCTCCATTTATAACCATGTTCCAAATATCGAACCCGCAACTTTGTAAACAACATTCCATTCTTTCTTTCCAAAATGCATAATTTTTGGAGTCGAATAGTGGTGGCTTGTTGGTGGAGGCGCCGGTAAGGTAGACTTCATTCGTAGCCAATGATCATTCCTCTTTACTCGCGATGTGGAATGAGCTTGCCAAAGAGTTTGGCTTTGATACCACTTGTAAGTCCAAGTGGCTACGATAATCTAGAAGGGGAGTGAATAGATTATGCCCTCTTTTTCGAATGTAATAAGCCAAGACAAGAATGAAAGTGCGGGAAGTAAACAACACGCGTTGATTTTTAGAGGTTCAACCCACCTAGGGCCTAACCCTCTACCACCCCAGTATCTCCGGACTGGATTTCAAAACCAAAAAAAAAGATTTTATTAATTACCACAATTAATACAACATCACCTTACAACACCTCTTTGGAAATTACCACAATCTCCTTGAAGATTACCACAATCTTCTACGACACCTTGTGAAGATCACCACAATCTTCCACATTGAAGAACACCAAATTCTTCAATACCTCAAAGAGCACCAAACTCTTCAATAATAAGATTACCACAATCTTCTAACACCTAACACCTAAGATCACCCAAATGTGTTCTTACCACAAGAACACTCATAAGGATATCTTGGGTTGAATGATGACTACAAATTCAAGATTACAACTCGATAATGAATAATACAATGTTGAATACAAAGTGTAATCAAGAATTAAGCCTAGACCTCAAGATGTGAAAGTGTAAGGGCCTGTTTGTTTATGTTTCCATGGTCCATTTCCAGTTTCTGGAGTTGGAAATAGAATTTTGAGAATTTATTGGTTTTCGTGTGGAAATTGGGATTGTGTTTGGATGAATGAATTGAAATGTGTTTTATGTAGGGTTGGAAATGAGATTGTGTTTGGTTTGAGTAGTTTTGAAATATTATTTTATGTATATAATAATTGAAAAGTTGGTAGTGGTGGGGTCCACTTCAATATTTTAATTTGAATATATAATATTATATTTGTAAGATTATAGTTGGTGGGTCCCATTAGATAGTTATAATTTAAAAATAGTAATATTTTAAGTAGATAAAGTTGATAATGGTGGGTCCCACATATAAAGGTTAAAATATGAAAATAGTGATTGATAAGTAATGATGGGTGATGTAGGGTAGTGTATAGGTTTGAGAATAGAAATTATAGGTTTGAGATGTTGTTTTATGTGAAAAATAGAAAATGAAAATGATGATTTCCATTGAAAATTTTATGAACAAACACGATTCCACTTTTAGGCTATTACAACAAGAATATTGAAAATGAAAGAACAAAAGTATTTGCTTGAATGTATCTTGTTGTGTTGTAGTATTCTCTCCTATTGTGTTGCTTCAATTCTTCATCTATTTAAAGAGGATGTCTTGAACTTGATAGACTCCTCCTAGGAGATTGAAATCAGAAAAAAATTGCAAGACAAATGAAGAATATAGTCATAGAGATCAACACCATAAATTGGAGAAAAGTTATCTGTTTGCACAACGGTTAGAATTTGTCATTTGTCAAAAAAAGGATAGGGCGGACCGGTCGCGCTCTAATACAAAAATAAGAATAACACAACAAATTTCAACATGTGGACCGGTCTAGGAGGGGTCGGACCGATCGACACCCCCGCCGACCGGCCCCGTAGGGACCGGTCCACCTCTCCAAAATGTGAGATACATAGTGTTCAGTAATCTCCCCAAGCACCGGCCGCCCTTTTACGCGACCGGTCGACCTCCAGGGGTTTTTCAAACATCTCGTTTCTGTTATGGAAATCATCTTTCAGACACGGTTTCCCTATAGGGCGACCGGTTGAACACGAGACAGAAGTGTTGTCCAATTTTTGTCGAAAATAAATTTCAAGAAATACTTGAAAAGTTAGTAAAACATTTTAAATCGATCGGGAGTATTTGGACAACATTTAGAAACATTGTTTTAGTGTAAAAATGCATTTAAACAAAATCATCAAAATCATGATAAAAATATTTATCTAACACCTTATACCCGAATAATTCATATTACTTTGTACTAAACATGGTTACTTCACTCCAATTTATTATTATATATAGTTTAACACAATAAATTTGATACATAAATATTATTTTGAATATTTTGATTATTATATTGGTACCTATATTAACATGTAATTTAAGAAATATTAATATTTGACATAAATATCAAACTATTTCATATTACATAAGTTTAGTTTATTTATTTATTTGTTTACAATTTCATATACACACAAAATGACTTTCCATATCCGATTCTTGTTTTCAAGTTTTTCATAATATTTGATTTTGTAAAAATTAGAATAGTTTGTACCCAATTTTATAATAATTGTCTTTGTGCTTGAATATTTATAAGTCATAAAGGTGTGCTTCTAAAATGAACTCGAGATTTTATCGAAAATATCAAATTATACATATTATACTAAAGCCATTTAATTTCCTTTTAGAATTCCTAGCTATGACCACATATTATTTTAACTATTTACTTTTATTCTTTCAAATATTTATAATATGTTTTATTTGGTTTAATCCTAAACTATCTATATATGTGAGATTAACCCCCAAAATTATTTAGACCAATCTCAACTCATTAATGTCAAGTATAAATATTTATTTTTCAATTTTTTTATTCTTAGTTTTCACTCTTATTTATTGTAATTATTTTATTTATTTAGTTTTTATAAATGTTATGTTAGTATTTGAAATAATATATAATTTGTAATATATAATTACTTGCTCAAGTTAAATTCTTACATATTAAATAAGTTTATTTATTTTTTCTTTTGCATAGCAAATATGATCTTTTCGACTAATCCAATTTTAGCTCATGTTTCACTCTTTCACACCATTTTATTAAAATTTAATTATTTTGGTATAGTTTTTATTATAAATATGTATCATATTGATATTTTATAATTTTTAAGGGTGTAATTTTCAAACGACATTCAAGTTTTATCACAAATGTCAATTTAATACATATGGATTTTTTTTTAAGTTTGTCTTTTTTGTTTTTTATAAATTTATATATACAACTTTTAACACTTTTTGCACTTATTCTTAAAATTTATAGGATATAAAATAATCGAAATATTGAAATCATAATATATTAAATAATAATAAATTAGAAACTAAAACTTATAATGTTATATATAGAAAATTAAGTAAAATTCATATTAACACATATAGTTAAAATTTAAAACGTAATTTTTTTGCCGCGACAAACTTGTTTTGGTTCTTGTTCGCTTTTTTATTTCATGTTAATGTTATTCCTTTTATTTTGTACTTTTTATTTTACTGATATGGTTAATTAAAATAAAATATACATGAAATTGCAATAAAAATAAAACATGAAACTCTCTTTGTTTTCAATATTATTTATTTAGCAACCATCAATAAATTAATTTTTAAATTGCATATTACTAATTGAGGAGAATGTTTCACCATAAAGGAATTATGTATTTTCTCTACTTTTTATATAACATCAAAACCACCTAAAATATTTTTTATTTTATTTTTTCTTATCGTGTATATTGTAATTTGATCTTTTTCTTAAAAATTATAATAAACATATTTAATTATTGAGAAAATTTAAAAGAATATAAGAAATATACAATTTTGCATCATACTAAAAGTTAAATAATTAAAATTTTCTTTTATAACGACTTGTGTATATGTTTAGAACATATAGTCGCGTATACGCCGCATGATGATGCATGACTTTACTAAAATAATTTTATTGATTAGTATTAAAATATTAAAAAGTAGAATAAATATTAATTAAATTTAAATATTATACATTATTTAATATATATTTTGCTATACTTTGTAATTATAGGTCGATATAAATTGTTAAATAATCTTTTAAAGAACTCAATCCCACAAAAATTGTACAATTAGTATAACAACGAAAAACATTTTATATTAGTTTACAATCACATTCATTGGTCTTTTATTTCATTGTTATGGCTACAAAAGTCTTTTCTCTTACACGATTTGCGAATTCTTTTAGCTTTGGATGCATTTTACATAATCGGACAAATAATTTAGCTTATAAATCATAAGCTAATGATTAGTAAATCACATGCAAGTTATCGCATTAATAAAAAAATTAATCAATTAAATATTATACCAAAATGCATCATAATATCATTACTCTATTATTGTTATTCAATTAAAATAAAATAAAATAAAGGTTAGTCAAATTCTTATACTTCATATGCTTACTTTTTAATTCTATCTCGATTCTTGATTAAAAATATAAAAAATTACAATATAATATATATTTAAAAATATTATATATTATTTTAATTCTAGTAACAATGTCAATATTTTATCATTAGCACTTAAACTTAAAGTTTGTAGTTTTCCTATTTTCGTGTATTAAAAATAATAAACATTAACCTAATATATAAAAAAATAATCCATTATTTTCATCGAGAGTCAAGTACTATTAAATAAAACTACAAAAAAGTGATAAGTCGAAATCGAGTTTTGAAACTCGCATTTAGGGTTGTAAATTTTGTGAGCCGTATAGTGATGAAAATTGCAGTTATTCTTAATATACTGAAATAATCTATTATTTTGAATATTTTTATTATTATATTGGTACCTAAATTAACATGTAATTTAAGAAATATTAATATTTGAAATAAATATCAAACTATTTCATATTACATAAGTTTATTTATTTATTTATTGGTTTACAATTCCATATACACACAAATGACTTTCCTTTTCCGATTCTTGTTTCATAATATTTGATTGTAAAAATTAGAATAATTTGTATCCAATTTTATAATAATTCTTTGTGCTTGAATATTTATAAGTCATAAAGGTGTGCTTTTAAAATGAACTAAGATTTTATCAAAAGTATCAAATTATACATATTATACGAAAGCCTTTTAATTTTGTTTACAATTCCTAGCTATGACCCACATTTTTTTTAACTATTTACTTTTATTCTTTCAAATATTTATAATATGTTTCATTTTCTCATGTGAAGTCCTTATATATGCTTATGACATATGGTTAGAAAGCTCTCGAAATCTAGTTTAATATGTAGCTAATATTATTTGAAAATTAAAAATATTTTAAGAGTTATAGCTGAGAATAAATAATTCTAAAATGTAGAATATAAAAAGTCATATTGTCATATAATTGAACAAATAGAAGCTAAATAAATATGAAATTACTTAGTTGTCCTAAAATTTTACTATGTCTAAAGGATATTTTTGTCCAATCAAAAATTACAAGAAACATTCACACTTTTAAGATAGTATAGATATAGATATAGATAGATAGATAGATATAGATAAATGGGATAATCACAGTACCCCCCAGGTTTGGGCTAATTACAAAATAATCCGGAGATGTTTCAAAATCACAAAAGCCCCCTCATGTTTGATTATGTCTTAAATTTAAGGGGGTAACTGTAATTTTTTATAAATGCCAGGGGATTTTTTGAATATTTTTTGCTTCTGAAAAGGAAAATGTGAGACGGAATCAAACCTTAAGGGGTTTTTTGCGATTTTCAAAAACTTCTTGTTTTTTTGTAATTAGTCCGAACCCCACGAGCGTTTTTGTAATTATCCTTTAATAATTTTGAGCTAATTACCAGAAAGCCTACAGGTTTTTGAAGTAGGTTTGACTCTATTTTACATTTTCCCTCTTTATAAACAAAAATATTTCAAAAACCCCTCTGGTAGTTATAGAAATATTGCAGTTATCCCCTTAAAGTTAAGACAAAAGCATGCATCCCTTGGGGCTTTCAGATTTTGAAACATCTCTTTTTTTTTTTTTTTTTTTTTTTTGTAATTAGCCCAAACCTCAAGTTTTTTGTTTGTAATTATCCCTAAAAAGAATACAGGAAATGTATCAAGGATAAGCAATTTCTGTTTTTCCAAAATTTGAAAATTATATAGTATAAACCTGGCCATGATCCACCATTATGATAACTCTCCATCTTGTATTCTTCGGATCACAGCCGGTTACAATTTGCCACTCATGACTTTCAATGGCTGGGTAACATAGTTTTAGAGGCATTTCTCCAACCAGCTCTTCCCACCTTGCTTCGATAAGGTCCATAATAGTAGAAGCTTGTTCCGGAGTGGCAACAGAAGATAAGATCGCAACACAATTACCTAAAGCGAACCATCTAAAATCCATCTGCGCAGGAGTTACATATGGTAACTCGAGCCAGAAGTAACTTCTCATATGGTAACTCAAGGCGTGCAAACGCTTCATTATTCTCTCAATGAACTCTTCGCCTTCTTCGTCATGCTTCAGCATTACCAAAGCGGATCTCAATGCCATAAAGAAGAGTGCTTGAATCTCAAATAGGGTAGCCATATATTCCCTGTCAAGTCAAATTGCGAACGAGAGTTTGAATGAAGTTTATTAGTTATATCGTCTTTACAACCAACATCAGTAGACATGGGCGAGTCGAAAAAAAAAAAATGGGGTGCACCGATACACAAAATCGGGGTGGGCCGATACACGAAAAATCATATAAATTATAATTATTTTTTTTTAAAAAATTACGAGTGTAAAATTTTTTTTGAAAAATGGGGTGGGGCCCGGAGTGGCCCCCTATCTACGCCTTGTCGAGACACAACCTTAGCAAGACACTAAAAGAAAATTCCAATTTACCGACAGAATATATCGACATAAATTATTGGGTTAATTACAAAAAGTATCCTTGATGAGGTTTAACCTAATTACAAAAAACCGCAACTAACTTTCAAAATTACAAAAATACCCCGAGGTTTTATTTTATCTAATATTTACCCCTTCATAAGAAAAAATATTTCAAAATGCCCCCTTGTATTTATAAAAATATTACAGTTTATCCCTTAATTTTAACACTGAATCAAACCTTAGGGGTACTTTTTGTAATTTTGAAAGTTAGCTGAATTTTTTTATAATTAGGTCAAACCTCAGGGGTACTTTTTCTAATTCTCCTATATTATTTTGTTACTAAATTTTACATTACCTATAGAATAAATAATATTATTTTCCCCAAATTATACCAACAGACCACCGATAAATTTTAAACTTACCGACCGAAATACTGTAGGTATTTACCAACAGTTTAAGATTATGTAAGTAAATATTTATATACAATGATTTTACATACACTTTTACATTTTATCTTAATACTTTGAGAGTTTTAAAGGTCCCAATGTTCAAGGATAAAGCACACAAAATAAAATATTGATATAAGTACCACACACTTATACCAACTCGCAAATCGATAATAAGAACACAGAGATAAAAATTTGTTTGCAAGTAAAAATATACTTGCAAATGTGCCAACATGGCGAAATAATCTACTAGTTGATATATCGCTTACGTAACTCACTTTGAACGACTCAACTAGTACAAAACTTATTAAACTCCTATCTATGAGTAGATCTATGATATGTAAAACTACTCGTCCAAAAGTTCTGAATATAAACTATTCAGATCTCTATGAAAATAAAAGATGGACGAAAAACTATGAAACAAAGATGATCAATCTTCAAAGGTTTTATACAAAATAGCAACAACGCTTCGGATAACACTTTGGTTTATGCAAGATTTTGATCTTTGTTTCTTCTCACTAAAACTCGAACTTTCTAAATCTCTCGTGTATTCTTCTCTCTAAGTACATAATTCTACGTGTATTGAATTGTGAGGGACGACCAACTCTTTATATAGATGCTTCCAAGTCTCCAAGTCCTTATAAAACATGGAAAGAGAGATATACAAGAACAAAGATTCATATCTCATATAAGGTAGGACTCTAGAATCATTCCTTATCAATATGACCTAAAATAACAAGGAATAAGATCTTTCCATATCCAAATAATACTTGAGAGTCAAGTTATAAACAATCCTTTTATATTTAAACTAATGGTCAAATCTTTTATATTAAACTCGATGTTCCAAGGCGAATAACTGATATAGATAGTCATATTGGCCTCTCGTACAAACCAGACTTTCGTTTGCTCCATGAGGTCTAAAAGCCAAATTCATTATTGATTAACCTTTTAATAAGGTGTTCCCTCATTCACCGATTGGCGATAAGAGCTCAAGCCCGAAAGCAATCATGAAAGCGGCACTGACACTTATTGAATTGAAAGACTGAGTCGGCAAGTGTGGAAAAAGGGCATTTGAGGGGTAAATGGAAAGGATGTGATCGATGACACCTATTCACGGGTTTCAATTAGACAAAGTACGAAGTCTCACATTGGCTAACCTTCTTACTCCTTATTAAATGGAGGCGATAGTCTTTCTACGGATTGGTTTTAGCCTACTTTTCAAGATAATATAGATATTTATCTAAGATAAATTACTCTTTAGCTAGATAGTTGTGATAGGCGCTCAAGCGTATAAAAAGTCTAAGTGGACACATGAATCCTTAAAGATACGATCTTAATCGCCTTATTTAATAAATCCTATGATAAGTAAGTAACCAAGAAAGGAAAAACACTTTAATTAAAATAAATATTTTCAAAACTAGGAAAAATAATTAAATCGTATAAAAATACATGTTCTAACGATTCTCCCCTTTTTGCCTTTCTCGGACAAAACAATTTGAAATCAAAATAGACTTAGAAAACAAGTATCCTCCCTTAGTTAGAAAATCCGTGTCAAAAATAATTTCTCCCCCTTAATCAAATACCGCCCTGTTTCAAAAAGTGTTGTTACAAATGTCATAATACTTCCATAAACACTCAAGATCTACAGAAAATGATTAGTACTCAAAATGGTATCAGAGTAAAACATCCAAATACTTAAATAGCAATTCAAGATCAAAAAACCATTGAGGATTCAGAGTACAATCATCTAAGAAGTTTAAAAGAAAAATGAAACCATAAAGTGTTAGATCAACAACAAAACATCAGAGCTAGGCATCAGAAATATCAGAAGTATCAGAGCATATCAAAGAGAACAAAAACAATAAGTATCAGAGCAATAATATCCATTAGAAATGAGCTGTATAAAACATAAAAAGATGTTTTACAGGGATCGAATATCCATTTCGTTTTCTTACTTGGTGAAGGAAACTTGCACGAGTCCACATCGGCGATACACGGAATGACCATTGATTTTCGACATGCTGCGACACCAAAGAATATAACAGTTTCTTCCATTTTTTTGACTCTGAGGCCGATCTTAGCAATTAGCCCATGCAAGATGGGTGGTTCAAAAGGTGGTAGTTTAAAACAAAGGACTTATTATTTGAATGACCAGGTATTGCATAACTCAATAGATATAGCTCAGAGAATCTGAAAAATGATGAGTTTTCCATGTACAAAATTTAAAGAAAGGTCCTGAAAGTAGGTATTTATGCCAAGAAGTAAGGATGAATACTACACTAACTGGTCCAAGCCAACTATTGAAGGCATCAAATAGGAAAATCAACTCAGGCATAGACAAAATTCATGAAATATTCATTTTATTACTAGATATTGAAAGAAGCTCTTTCAAAACTTTCTTTAAGCTATCAATTCAAACATAGACAAATTTCTCGGAAAAACTCATATAATCAAAGATCAAGAATCCAATTATTAAATTAATAAATTAATTGCTTGAGAAGAACCAAAAACAACTCTTCCGGTCAAAAATAAATTATCCGTTGAGAGCGACAACATTCCACGATAATAATCACAAGGATGTGAGTAGAGATATTCAAAAACATTTTGCAAATACTCCCCCTATCAACATGCACAACAAGAGTAATATAGAAGCAATTAAACAAAAGCTAGAAGCTCAACTTTTACAATATAAGCTAGAATATAATGAGCTTAAAAGCTCCCCCTGTCAAAGAAACATCATTAGACAAGAATATAAGTCCATAACACATCCATTGGACTAAGTGTTCTTCACAGCTTTTTGGCTTTAGAGAGCCATAGCTTATAGCTTATTTCGCGAGCTTATTTTAGCTTCTTTGAGCTAACAAGCTTACTTCATGTTTCTCCCCCTTTGGAATCATCAAACAGAATGTTAGCACGATAAAAATATCATTTATTCATGTCAAAGTGCGCAATAATATCGATTTATCGAGCTATTGATCATTAAGCTTAAAATTCCAAAAGCTAAGGGAAAAGTCGATCATATGACTTGTAAAAGCTCATTTGATTATCAAAACATGATCTCTATAAATGTATAAGACTTTTGAAATTGGAAGAATCATGTAGGTGATGAATTTTTTATTGAAACGTTTTATCGAACACTTGGCGGGCGTCAAATAATAAAGAAGATGTATATAGCCCTTGTAAAATTAATCAAGCCAAAATTTTCAACACCAAACGAAATTTTACAAATATCATCCAACAACAATCATCATACCCAACATAAGAATATAAGAATTCCAACAAAGTATCAAAGATGAAGCACATTCTCAAGGGTTCAACCCAATTGAGATAAAGAAGAAAAATTCTTACCAATTAATCGGAGAGGTCGGGTATCATGGATGATATACCAATAACATAAATTCAAAAATCTATAAAATACAAGAAAGAAATCATTTTGAGTGAAATGTGTGTGAAATTTGCAAAGGGGTTCGAGTTTGAAAAAAATGACAAAAATGACAGTTTAAGGTCGAAGCATTTTTAACCACGAAATCACTTAGTATGCGACTGGTCGACGGGTAGGCGACCGTCCCTGCACTGGTCGACGGTCGACCTCTCTGTCGACGGTGTCCGAACACCATCCGCTTTTCTATCTGAATTTTGCACCAAAAATCCGATTTTTCACCCCTAAGTTTTAAAAACGTACAAAATGCAAACATAGACCTCATTGAATATACATTATGCCTAAACAAGCTCCAAATGAGGTAAAAGACTTGGCGGTTAAAGATTAAAAACAAATGTCCACGAGTTATCCTTGAGACGGAATTAAACACATCTCACTTTTTCCGTTTAAGAAACACAACCCTTAGAAGAAAACCATAGAATCTCAATTTTTTTAGTTCGATTATGACGAACCGTATTTTGAGAAATTATTATCACCGGACTTGTTATCCCGAAAAATATGAATGTTTTAAAACTTTGGATAAACAAGCCATAAGAGAAAGTGCATTTCAAATATTTGAAAATTTCTTTTAACGGCACTTTAATGAGATTCATTGGGATTGTTTTGTGGTTGAGCATATAGACATAAGGTATAAAAAATGTCGAGTCTATGGGAATAATAAAAGTAGATAAACATACCTCGAATTTGTTTGTTAACCAATATGCCTTTAGATCTTTATCTAACTTGATGTTGGTTGCCATAGGAGTAGTGATGGTCCTTCTTTCTTCAATGTCGAGCTTCTTCAAAAGTTCTTTTATATATATTGATTGTGAAATATAAATACCTTATTGGCATTGCTTAATTTGAAGTCCAATAAAGAAGTTGAGCTCCCCATCATGCTCATCTCGAATTCACCTTGCATTAACTTAGAACATTTCTTGCACAAGGATTCATTAGTAGCATCAACATAAATTTGCACTAATAAACAATCTTGCCCTTTTTCAAAAAACAAAGAGAGTAGTATCAACTTTACCTCTTGTAAAACCATTTTGCAAAAGAAAAGAGCTAAGTCTATCATTCCATGCACGGGGTGCTTGTTTTAAACCATATAAGGTCTGTTATAAAAATCATTTGGCCTAGAAAAATTTTCAAACCCCGGAGATTGTTTTTCATAGATTTCTTCTTGAATAAAACCATATAAAAAGGGGGATTTAACATCCATTTGGTAAAGCTTAAAATTTTTAAAACAAGAGTAGGCAAGTAAAATACGAATAGCTTCAAAACGTGCTACGGGTGCAAATGTTTCATCATAATCAATACCTTCTTCTTGACAATACCCTTGAGCTACTAACCTTGCCTTGTTTCGAACAATATTGCCTTGGTCATCAAGCTTGTTCAGAAATACCAAAAAAATTCCTGCAAAATCTTAACAATATATCTTGCACAAGAGCATAGTAATATCGAATAATATAGACACTATAGCAAGTAACACATACTATGCTTAAAAAAATCATCAAGAGTTTAATACAACATGTAAGTTCAAATATGCTTATAGGAAGCTATATAAGGTCTCTTTTGAAATTTGAAAACCCGAGAGCATATAGTTGAGACCTCATTTATAAGAAGTATATTGAAGAAGAGCTTTGACAAAGCAACCAAAAATAAAGACACGAATATGTGCAATAAAATGCATAATTTAAGAGGAGGATAAAAAATAAATGTTTTATCAAAACAATATATAATCCTTTACAAGTCTCGGATAAAACAAGCTTTATCGAATAGTGCCTATCAAAAATCGAAAAATCCTCTAAATGGCACTCGTATGAGATTCTTTGAAATATCTTGGAAAGCAAGCCATAAACATACGACATGAAAAATATCACACAAGTCAGCGTACCTCGATGGTTTATGAAACTCTTGACAAATTTTACGAGTAGATAACCATTGATGAAGATATATATATACTACACAATTCTTAAACAAATCTTGCACAAAACATAGTAATAAAAGTGTAGGCTAAAGCATTAAAAGATGTCACAAGTATACAATGCTTTATAAGTCCATAAGAGATAATACACATACAAATTCTAGGAAATACACACAAGTTTAGAAAAGCATTATACAAGGTCTTCTTGTCAAAAGAATTTAAACAATATTTATTGAAGACCTTATTATTAATAGAAATATTTGAGAAATCATTTTGACAATTAAGGCAAAAATACAAGCATACATAATAACAAACAAAATATGCGTATTTAAATGAGACGATACGGTTTACCAATTACGCCATTTCCACGGGTTGTGTCTTTCCCATTGTTGATGATATCTTTCTCTTGGACAATTATTTTGTTGATGATGGCTTCTCCAATTACTCCATTTCCAAGATTTGTGTCCTTCTCATTGTTGATAATATCTCCCTCTTGGAAATTCATTGTGATGATGTCTTCTCCTTTGATCAAATGAACCGGACATTTGATGTCTTCTTGGCAGTATGACTTTTCTTTGATTATTATTCCGCCGGGTACCTAATATGACATTGTTTTGTGGTACCCTCAAGTGTTTGGGTACTTCGGCATTAACTTTGAGACTTTTAGGTCTCCAATAATAATTAGAGCTATTTCTAGCCCGACAAGTATTTGCCGTATGACCCTTTTACCACAACAAAAGCAAGTAATAATTTTAGGAGCATAATGACCAACAAGCATAGAGACTTGGTTCTTTTTCATATCATTAATAACATTTGGCTTGTATCCAAGTCCTAGTTTCAAATTATCACAACCATGAACATCAAGTATTTTGGTCATTTTATTGGTACTCAAATTAAACTTAGTCAAATTATTTTTCATGCAATTAATATCCTCAATAAGAGTACTATTTTCTTTTTCAAGGCTTCTCACCTTATCAAGTGTGGTAGTGTGAGCACAAGAAAGTGATTCATATGAAGTAACTAAACTATCCTTATCATTTTTCAAAATATTGAATTCCTTTTTCAAATTTTTGTATTTAAGGAGCAAGCTATGGAATTTATTTTGAAGCTCATCAAAATCATTTTGCAAATCATCATACAAATCATTACTAAAAGAGGTAGAAGAGTTAGAGCGTACCTCATTGTCTTCGTCGATGCCTATTAAACATTGCTCGACTTCTTCATCATCGGAAGTTGTAAGAAGCTTTTGAGAGGATTTGATGTTGTATCCATTTGAGAGGTAGATGCTTTTGAATTGCTCCTTTTATTTGCATATACTTTATAGATAGCTTCTAATTTTTCCCAAGCTTCATGTGCCGATCGTATTCCTAGAATACGACCGTATTCAAGAAAGTAAGAGAGCAATGAAGAATATTTAGAGCCTTACCATTTAAGGAGAGAATTTTCTTGTCTTCATCATTGAGCTCCTTGAGGACTTTGGAGGTGTAAGGTCCGTCTCTCATCGGGATGGATTCTCCATTTATAACCATGTTCCAAATATCGAACCCGCAACTTTGTAAACAACATTCCATTCTTTCTTTCCAAAATGCATAATTTTTGAGTCGAATAGTGGTGGCTTGTTGGTGGAGGCGCCGGTAAGGTAGACTTCATTCGTAGCCAATGATCATTCCTCTTTACTCGCGATGTGGAATGAGCTTGCCAAAGAGTTTGGCTTTGATACCACTTGTAAGTCCAAGTGGCTACGATAATCTAGAAGGGTGAATAGATTATGCCCTCTTTTTCGAATGTAATAAGCCAAGACAAGAATGAAAGTGCGGGAAGTAAACAACACTCGTTGATTTTTAGAGGTTCAACCCACCTAGGGCCTAACCTCTACCACCCCAGTATCTCCGGACTGGATTTCGAAAACAAAAAAGATTTTATTAATTACCACAATTAATACAACATCACCTTACAACACCTCTTTGGAAATTACCACAATCTCCCTTGAAGATTACCACAATCTTCTACGACACCTTGTGAAGATCACCACAATCTTCCACATTGAAGAACACCAAATTCTTCAATACCTCAAAGAGCACCAAACTCTTCAATAATAAGATTACCACAATCTTCTAACACCTAACACCTAAGATCACCCAAATGTGTTCTTACCACAAGAACACTCATAAGGATATCTTGGGTTGAATGATGACTACAAATTCAAGATTACAACTCGATAATGAATAATACAATGTTGAATACAAAGTGTAATCAAGAATTAAGCCTAGACCTCAAGATGTGAAAGTGTAAGGGCCTGTTTGTTTATGTTTCCATGGTCCATTTCCGGTTTAAGGTTGGAAATAGAATTTTGAGAATTTATTGGTTTTCGTGTGGAAATTGGGATTGTGTTTGGATGAATGAATTGAAATGTGTTTTATGTAGGGTTGGAAATGAGATTGTGTTTGGTTTGAGTAGTTTTGAAATATTATTTTATGTATATAATAATTGAAAAGTTGGTAGTGGTGGGGTCCACTTCAATATTTTAATTTGAATATATAATATTATATTTGTAAGATTATAGTTGGTGGGTCCCATTAGATAGTTATAATTTAAAAATAGTAATATTTTAAGTAGATAAAGTTGATAATAGTGGGTCCACATATAAAGGTTAAAATATGAAAATAGTGATTGATAAGTAATGATGAGTGATGTAGGGTAGTGTATAGGTTTGAGAATAGAAATTATAGGTTTGAGATGTTGTTTTATGTGAAAAATAGAAAATGAAAATGATGATTTCCATTGAAAATTTTATGAACAAACACGATTCCACTTTTAGGCTATTACAACAAGAATATTGAAAATGAAAGAACAAAAGTATTTGCTTGAATGTATCTTGTTGTGTTGTAGTATTCTCTCCTATTGTGTTGCTTCAATTCTTCATCTATTTAAAGAGGATGTCTTGAACTTGATAGACTCCTCCTAGGAGATTGAAATCTGTAAAAATTGCAAGACAAATGAAGAATATAGCTGTTAGAGATCAACACCATAAATTGGAGAAAAGTTATCTTTTGCTGACAACTTAGAATTTCATTGTCAAAAGGATAGGGCGACCGGTCGCGCTCTAATACAAAAATAAGAATAACACAACAAATTTCAACATGTGGACCGGTCTAGGAGGGGTTGGACCGATCGGCACCCTGCTCGACCGGTCGCCCCCCGTAGGGACCGGTCCACCTCTCCAAAATGTGAGATACATAGTGTTCTGTAATCTCCCCAAGCACCGGTCGCCCTTTGCGCGACCGGTCGACCTCCAGGGGTTTTTCAAACATCTCGTTTCTGTTATGGAAATCATCTTTCGTATACACGGTTTCCCTATATGGCGGCCAGGTTGAACACGAGACAAAGTGTTGTCCAATTTTTGTCGAAAATAAACTTCAAGAAATACTTGAAAAGTTAGTAAAAACATTTTAAATCGATCGGGAGTATTTGGACAACATTTAGAAACATTGTTTTAGTGTAAAAATGCATTTAAACAAAATCATCAAAATCATGATAAAAATATTTATCTAACACCTTATACCCAGAATAATTCATATTACTTTGCACTAAACATGGTTACTTCACTCCAATTTATTATTATATATAGTTTAACACAATAAATTTGATACATAAATATTATTTTGAATATTTTGATTATTATATTGGTACCTATATTAACATGTAATTTAAGAAATATTAATATTTGACATAAATATCAAACTATTTCATATTACATAAGTTTAGTTTATTTATTTATTTGTTTACAATTTCATATACACACAGTGACTTTCCATATCTGATTCTTGTTTTCAAGTTTTTCATAATATTTGATTTTGTAAAAATTAGAATAGTTTGTACCCAATTTTATAATAATTGTCTTTGTGCTTGAATATTTATAAGTCATAAAGGTGTGCTTCTAAAATGAACTGAGATTTTATCGAAAATATCAAATTATACATATTATACGAAAGCCAGTTAATTTCCTTTAGAATTCCTAGCTATGACCACATATTATTTTAACTATTTACTTTTATTCTTTCAAATATTTATAATATATTTTATTTGGTTTAATCCTAAACTATCTATATATGTGAGATTAACCCCCAAAATTATTTAGACCAATCTCAACTCATTAATGTCAAGTATAAATATTTATTTTTCAATTTTTTTATTCTTAGTTTTCACTCTTATTTATTGTAATTATTTTATTTATTTAGTTTTTATAAATGTTATGTTAGTATTTGAAATAATATATAATTTGTAATATATAATTACTTGCTCATAGTTAAATTCTTACATATTAAATAAGTTTATTTATTTTTTCTTTTGCATAGCAAATATGATCTTTTCGACTAATCCAATTTTAGCTCATGTTTCACTCTTTCACACCATTTTATTAAAATTTAATTATTTTGGTATAGTTTTTATTATAAATATGTATCATATTGATATTTTATAATTTTTAAGGGTGTAATTTTCAAACGACATTCAAGTTTTATCACAAATGTCAATTTAATACATATGGATTTTTTTTTTATTAAGTTTGTCTTTTTTGTTTTTTATAAATTTATATATACAACTTTTAACACTTTTTGCACTTATTCTTAAAATTTATAGGATATAAAATAATCGAAATATTGAAATCATAATATATTAAATAATAATAAATTAGAAACTAAAACTTATAATGTTATATATAGAAAATTAAGTAAAATTCATATTAACACATATAGTTAAAATTTAAAACGTAATTTTTTTGCCGCGACAAACTTGTTTTGGTTCTTGTTCGCTTTTTTATTTCATGTTAATGTTATTCCTTTTATTTTGTACTTTTTATTTTACTGATATGGTTACTTAAAATAAAATATACATGAAATTGCAATAAAAATAAAATATGAAACTCTCTTGTTTTCAATATTATTTATTTAGCAACCATCAATAAATTAATTTTTAAATTGCATATTACTAATTGAGGGAGAATGTTTCGACCATAAAGGAATTATGTATTTTCTCTACTTTTTATATAGCATCAAAACCATCTAAAATATTTTTTATTTTATTTTTTCTTATCGTGTATATTGTAATTTGATCTTTTTCTTAAAAATTATAATAAACATATTTAATTATTGAGAAAATTTAAAAGAATATAAGAAATATACAATTTTGCATCATACTAAAAGTTAAATAATTAAAGTTTTCTTTTATAACGACTTGTGTATATGTTTAGAACATATAGTCGTAAAGTCCGCACATGATGCACATGACTTTACTAAAATAATTTTATTGATTAGTATTAAAATATTAAAAAGTAGAATAAATATTAATTAAATTTAAATATTATACATTATTTAATATATATTTTGCTATCTTTCTTTGTAATTATAGGTCGATATAAATTGTTAAATAATCTTTTTAAGAACTCAATCCCACAAAAATTGTACAATTAGTATAACAACGAAAAACATTTTATATTAGTTTACAATCACATTCATTGGTCTTTTATTTCATTGTTATGGCTACAAAAGTCTTTTCTCTTACACGATTTGCGAATTCTTTTAGCTTTGGATGCATTTTACATAATCGGACAAATAATTTAGCTTATAAATCATAAGCTAATGATTAGTAAATCACATGCAAGTTATCGCATTAATAAAAAAATTAATCAATTAAATATTATACCAAAATGCATCATAATATCATTACTCTATTATTGTTATTCAATTAAAATAAAATAAAATAAAGGTTAGTCAAATTCTTATACTTCATATGCTTACTTCTTTAATTCTATCTCGATTCTTGATTAAAAAATATATAAAAAATTACAATATAATATATATTTAAAAATATTATATATTATTTTAATTCTAGTAACAATGTCAATATTTTATCATTAGCACTTAAACTTAAAGTTTGTAGTTTTCCTATTTCCATTGTATTAAAAATAATAAACATTAACCTAATATATAAAAAAAATCCATTATTTTCATCGAGAGTCAAGTACTATTAAATAAAACTACAAAAAAGTGATAAGTCGAAATCGAGTTTTGAAACTCGATTTAGGGTTGTAAATTTTGTGAGCCGTATAGTGATGAAAATTGCGTTATTCTTAATATACTTTGAAATAATCTATTATTTTGAATATTTTTATTATTATATTGGTACCTAAATTAACATGTAATTTAAGAAATATTAATATTTGAAATAAATATCAAACTATTTCATATTACATAAGTTTATTTATTTATTTATTGGTTTACAATTCCATATACACACAGTGACTTTCCTTTTCTGATTCTTGTTTCATAATATTTGATTGTAAAAATTAGAATAATTTGTATCCAATTTTATAATAATTCTTTGTGCTTGAATATTTATAAGTCATAAAGGTGTGCTTTTAAAATGAACTAAGATTTTATCAAAAGTATCAAATTATACATATTATACGAAAGCCTTTTAATTTTGTTTACAATTCCTAGCTATGACCCACATTTTTTTTAACTATTTACTTTTATTCTTTCAAATATTTATAATATGTTTCATTTTCTCATGTGAAGTCCTTATATATGCTTATGACATATGGTTAGAAAGCTCTCGAAATCTAGTTTAATATGTAGCTAATATTATTTGAAAATTAAAAATATTTTAAGAGTTATAGCTGAGAATAAATAATTCTAAAATGTAGAATATAAAAAGTCATATTGTCATATAATTGAACAAATAGAAGCTAAATAAATATGAAATTACTTAGTTGTCCTAAAATTTTACTATGTCTAAAGGATATTTTTGTCCAATCAAAACTTACAAGAAACATTCACACTTTTAAGATAGTATAGATATAGATATGGATAGATAGATAGATATAGATAAATGGGATAATCACAAAGTTCCCCCAGTTTGGGCTAATTACAAAATAATCCGGAGATGTTTCAAAATCACAAAAGCCCCCTCATGTTTGATTATGTCTTAAATTTAAGGGGGTAATCGTAATTTTTATAAATGCCAGGGATTTTTGAATATTTTTTGCTTCGAAAAGGAAAATGTGAGACGGAATCAAACCTTAAGGGGTTTTTTTTGCGATTTTCAAAAACTTCTTGTTTTTTGTAATTAGTCCGAACCCCACGAGCGTTTTTGTAATTATCCTTTAATAATTTTGAGCTAATTACCGTAAAGCCTACGGGTTTTGAAGTAGGTTTGACTCTATTTTACATTTTCCTCTTTATAAACAAAAATATTTCAAAACCCCTCCGGTAGTTATAGAAATATTGCGAGTTATCCCCTTAAAGTTAAGACAAAAGCATGCATCCCTTGGGGTTTTACGTAATTTTGAAACATCTCTTTTTTTTTTTTTTTTTTTTGTAATTAGCCCAAACCTCAAGTTTTTGTTTGTAATTATCCCTAAAAAGAATACAGGAAATGTATCAAGGATAAGCAATTTCTGCTTTTCCAAAATTTGAAAATTATATAGTATAAACCTGGCCATGATCCACCATTATGATAACTCTCCATCTTGTATTCTTCGGATCACAGCCGGTTACAATTTGCCACTCATGACTTTCAATGGCTGGGTAACATAGTTTTAGAGGCATTTCTCCAACCAGCTCTTCCCACCTTGCTTCGATAAGGTCCATAATAGTAGAAGCTTGTTCCGGAGTGGCAACAGAAGATAAGATCGCAACACAATTACCTAAAGCGAACCATCTAAAATCCATCTGCGCAGGAGTTACATATGGTAACTCGAGCCAGAAGTAACTTCTCATATGGTAACTCAAGGCGTGCAAACGCTTCATTATTCTCTCAATGAACTCTTCGCCTTCTTCGTCATGCTTCAGCATTACCAAAGCGGATCTCAATGCCATAAAGAAGAGTGCTTGAATCTCAATAGGGTAGCCATATATTCCCTGTCAAGTCAAATTGCGGAACGAGAGTTTGAATGAAGTTTATTAGTTATATCGTCTTTACAACCAACATCAGTAGACATGGGCGGAGTCAGGAAAAAAAATGGGGTGGACCGATACACAAAATCGGGGTGGGCCGATACACGAAAATCATATAAATTATAATTATTTTTTTTTAAAAAAAAATTACAGTGTAAATTTTTTTTTTGAAAAAATGGGGGGGGGGGGCGGAGTGGCTCCCCTATCTACGCCCTTGTCAGTAGACACAACCTTAGCAAGACACTAAAAGAAAATTCCAATTTACCGACAGAATATATCGACATAAATTATTGGGTTAATTACAAAAAGTATCCTTGATGAGGTTTAACCTAATTACAAAAAACCGCAACTAACTTTCAAAATTACAAAAAATACCCTGAGGTTTTATTTTGTCTAATATTTACCCCCTTCATAGGAAAAAATATTTCAAAATGCCCCCTTGTATTTATAAAAATATTACAATTTATCCCTTAATTTAACACTCGAATCAAACCTTAGGGTACTTTTTGTAATTTTGAAAGTTAGTCAATTTTTTTATAATTAGGTCAAACCTCAGAGGTACTTTTTCTAATTCTCCTATATTATTTTGTTACTAAATTTTACATTACCTATAGAATAAATAATATTATTTTCCCCAAATTATACCAACAGGACCACCGATAAATTTTAAACTTACTGACCAAAATCTTTGTAGGTATTTACCAACAGATTTAAGATTATGTAAGTAAATATTTATATACAATGATTTTACATACACTTTTACATTTTATCTTAATACTTTGAGAGTTTTAAAGGTCCCAATGTTCAAGGATAAAGCACACAAAATAAAATATTGATATAAGTACCAGTCACACTTATACCAACTACAAATCGATAATAAGAACACAAAGATAAAATTTGTTTGCAAGTAAAAATATACTTGCAAATGTGCCAACATGGCGAAATAATCTACTAGTTGATATATCGTTTACTTAAACTCACTTTGAACGACTCAACTAGTACAAAACTTATTAAACTCCTATCTATGAGTAGATCTATGATATGTAAAACTACTCGTCAAAAGTTCGAATATAAACTATTCGGATCTCTATGAAAATAAAAGATGGACGAAAAACTATGAAACAAAGATGATCAATCTTCAAAGGTTTTATACAAAATAGCAACAACGCTTCGGATAACACTTTGGTTTATGCAAGATTTGATCTTTTTTCTTCTCACTAAAACTCGAACTTTCTAAATCTCTCGTGTATTCTTCTCTCTAAGTACATAATTCTGCGTGTATTGAATTGTGAGGGACGACCAACTCTTTATATAGATGCTTCCAAGTCTCCAAGTCCTTATAAAACATGGAAAGAGAGATATACAAGAACAAAGATTCATATCTCATATAAGGTAGGACTCTAGAATCATTCCTTATCAATATGACCTAAAATAACAAGGAATAAGATCTTTCCATATCCAAATAATACTTGAGAGTCAAGTTATAAACAATCCTTTTATATTTAAACTAATGGTCAAATCTTTTATATTAAACGATGTTCCAAGGCGAATAAGCGATATAGATAGTCATATTGGCCTCTCGTACAACCGGACTTTTAGTTTGCTCCATGAGGTCTAAAAGCCAATTCATTATTGATTAACCTTTTAATAAGGTGTTCCCTCATTCACCGATTGGCGATAAGAGCTCGAAGCCCGAAAGCAATCATGAAAGCGGCACTGACCTATTGAATTGAAAGACGGAGTCGGCAAGTGTGGAAAAAGGGCATTTGAGGGGTAAATGGAAAGGATGTGATCGATGACACCTATTCACGAGTTTCAATTAGACAAAGTACGAAGTCTCACATTGGCTAACCTTCTTACTCCTTATTAAATGGAGGCGATAGTCTTTCCGGATTGGTTTTAGCCTACTTTTCAAGATAATATAGATATTTATCTAAGATAAATTACTCTTTAGCTAGATAGTTGTGATAGGCGCTCAAGCGTATAAAAAAGTCTAAGCCGGACACATGAATCCTTAAAGATACGATCTTAATCGTTCCTTATTTAATAAATCCTATGATAAGTAAGTAACCAAGAAAGGAAAAACACTTTAATTAAAATAAATATTTTCAAAACTAGGAAAAATAATTAAATCGTATAAAAATACATGTTCTAACGATTCTCCCCTTTTTGCCTTTCTCGACAAAACAATTTGAAATCAAAATAGGACTTAGAAAACAAGTATCCTCCCTTAGTTAGAAAATCCAGTGTCAAAAATAATTTCTCCCCTTAATCAAATACCGCCTGTTTCAAAAAGTGTTGTTACAAATGTCATAATACTTCCATAAACACTCAAGATCTCTGAGAAAATGATTAGTACTCAAAATGGTATCGAGTAAAACATCCAAATACTTAAATAGCAATTCAAGATCAAAAAACCATTGAGGATTCAAAGTACAATCATCTAAGAAGTTTAAAAGAAAAATGAAACCATAAAGTGTTAGATCAACAACAAAACATCGTAGCTAGGCATCGAAATATCAAGTATCGAGCATATCAAAGAGAACAAAAACAATAAGTATCGTGAGCAATAATATCCATTAGAAATGAGTCGTATAAAACATAAAAAGATGTTTTACAAGGATCGAATATCCATTTTGTTTTTTACATGGTGAAGGAAACTTGCACGAGTCCACATCGGTGATACACGGAATGGCCATTGATTTTCGACATGTTTGCGACACCAAAGAATATAACGCTTTCTTCCATTTTTTTGACTCGAGGCCGATCTTAGCAATTAACCCATGCAAGATGGGTAGTTCAAAAGGTGGTAGTTTAAAACAAAGGACTTATTATTTGAATGACCAGGTATTGCATAACTCAATAGATATAGCTTAGAGAATCAAAAATGATGAGTTTTCCATGTACAAAATTTAAAGAAAGGTCCGAAAGTAGGTATTTATGCCAAAAGTAAGGATGAATACTACACTAATCGGTCCAAGCCAACTATTGAAGGCATCAAATAGGAAAATCAACTCGAGGCATAGACAAAATTCATGAAATATTCATTTTATTACTAGATATTGAAAGAAGCTCTTTCAAAACTTTCTTTAAGCTATCAATTCAAACATAGACAAATTTCTCGAGAAAAACTCATATAATCAAAGATCAAGAATCCAATTACTAAATTAATAAATTAATTGCTTGAGAAGAACCAAAAACAACTCTTCACCATGATTAATAAAACCTTTTTTGAGCCTCCAGGCTACGAAAACGAACCCGGTCATACTTGCTAGATCTAGAAGCAGCTTCCTTTCATTTGCCCGTTCTATTTACCATGATCGAATCTAGAAAAGAAAAAGAAATGCATTAATCTTTGAAAAAATAATATAAAACAATGGTCACAAATATAGCTCAAGCTCCAGTGAGGTGAAGTAAACATTGCCTATTGCATATAAAATGAAAATGATGCAAGTAGGTAGGCCAAGAGTGTAGTTAATCAAGCTCCAAGTCATGTAAAATCCAACAAATTGAAGCAAAACACTCCAACACAAAGTGCATATGGGATCGGACCAATTGGGAGTAAAGCAAGCAAAGTGACTGAGGCATTTATCAAGCGATTAATAGGCATTCTTTGTCAAGGCATTTCAGCCAATTTCGTTATAAGAAATCCTCTAATCTAAACCAATCCTATATCACGAAGATTATAAACCCGTATTTGTTGAGTGTGAGTTTTGCATGTATTTTAGGGCATATTTATGGCTATAATTGTTTATAAACATGCAATAACGTGTATGAAATGGTATATATTCGCTCTTTGTGGAAAAGATATTACGCTTGCTTGTTTTGTAGGAATTTAACGATATTTGGAGTGATTTTGTGACAAATACGAGCATCACTACCTAGAATCATCAAGAATTGAGCGATTACACCCAATTGGAAGCCAACTATATGGAGTCTAGGAGTCATAGTGATGAGTCGTGTGGCAAAAGAAGCATGGATTATCAAACAACAAGGAGATTTATCTCAAGGAACATCCAAACGCGTATGGAATTTCCAACACTGCGGGGGTTTAGTATTTTGGTCATAAATCTCTCTACAAAATTGATATTGAGCTGATTCAAGTGGCTATGGAAAGCTATAAGAGAGGGCTACAACCCTTAGGAAGACCCCGCAAACAAATTTGGACGTTTGGGTGGCGCACGGGTAGACCGTGCGCCAACGCATGACCCGTGCGCCCTACGAGAGAGATGGATGTTTTCTCGTGTTGGCGCACGGGTAGCCAGGCGCCAACGCACGACCCGTGCGTTCTTGCGAAAAAACTCCAAAAATGACAAAGAATTGACCTAGGCTTCTAAAAGGGTATAAATACCACTTTTTGGGGCGCACACCAGGGGAGGAAAGGTCTGGAAAAGACCCAAGAACACAAAAAAACACATCAATTTCATCAAGGAAGAATCAAGAGAAGAATCGGGTCGAATCGGAGCTTGAGGATTGAAGATAAATCGAGAGATTATCCATTTCCTAAGTTTTCTCATTCTTTGTGCTTTAATCTTTCATTTTAGCTTGTCATGAATATGAACAATTTGTCTATGAGTTGTTTATTTGTAATGAGTAGCTAAACATCTTGTGATTTCCGGGTTTTGGTAGTAGATTAATTTAACTCTTGTTGAATGTTTTAATCTTGGTTGAAGTTATTATCTTGAAGCCTATTTGAGTACTTTGTTCTTATTCTTGTTTTATCACTTGGCCAATGATTTAACTTGTTTGATATATTGATTCATAATTCGAGAGATGAGCTTCAATATTAGATCTTGAGTACTTGACATGAATATTTGCATAATCGAGAGGTTTGTGAATATTTGTGAGGATATTTGATCTTTTGTGCATTTGGGAGTTGTGTATCTTATGTTGAGTAGAGATGCTAGCATAGATATTTCAATCTACACTTTATATACATCTCGAGAGGGAGGATAAAATACCGTTGTGATCGTCTTATATGAGTATTGATAATAACTTTGGCTTTGATTAAATCGGACAACAAGAGGAATATTAATTGAAACCATAATCCGGAATCCATTTCATTCTCTTGATAATTCCATTATTCTTAGTATCTTGTATTCTTGTGGTTATTCTTGTCTTTACCTCCACAACAATCATCAAATTAAGATCGTCTAAATAAAAATAAAACTATTTTGGTTCAATACTTAGCGCACTAATTTATTAGTCTCCGTGGGTACGACCTTGCTTACCCTATTCTATAAACTACACCGTACACTTGCGGTGAAGCTAAATAAGATCTTTCCATATCCAAATAATACTTGAGAGTCAAGTTATAAACAATCCTTTTATATTTAAACTAATGGACAAATCTTTTATATTAAACTGATGTTCCAAGGCGAAGAATCGATATAGATAGTCATATTGGCCTCTCGTACAACCAGGACTTTCGGTTTGCTCCATGAGGTCTAAAAGCCACATTCATTATTGATTAACCTTTTAATAAGGTGTTCCTCATTCACCGATTGGCGATAAGAGCTCAAGCCCGAAAGCAATCATGAAAGCGGCACAAACCCTATTGAATTGAAAGACGTGAGTCGGCAAGTGTGGAAAAAGGGCATTTGAGGGGTAAATGGAAAGGATGTGATCGATGACACCTATTCACATGTTTCAATTAGAAAAAGTACGAAGTCTCACATTGGCTAACCTTCTTACTCCTTATTAAATGGAGGCGATAGTCTTTCCGATTGGTCTTAGCCTACTTTTCAAGATAATATAGATATTTATCTAAGATAAATTACTCTTTAGCTAGATAGTTGTGATAGGCGCTCAAGCGCGTCTAAAAAGTCTAAGTTTGGACACATGAATCCTTAAAGATACGATTTAATCTGTTCCTTATTTAATAAATCCTATGATAAGTAAGTAACCAAGAAAGGGAAAACACTTTAATTAAAATCAATATTTTCAAAACTAGGAAAAATAATTAAATCATATAAAAATACACGTTCTAACGATCTTCCCCTTTTTGCCTTTCTCGACAAAACAATTTGAAATCAAAATAGGACTTAGAAAACAAGTATCCTCCCTTAGTTAGAAAATCCAGTGTCAAAAAAATAATTTTTCCCCTTAATCAAATACCGCCTGTTTCAAAAAGTGTTGTTACAAATGTCATAATACTTCCATAAACACTCAAGATCTCGAGAAAATGATTAGTACTCAAAATGGTATCGAGTAAAACATCCAAATACTTAAATAGCAATTCAAGATAAAAAAACCATTGAGGATTTAAAGTACAATCATCTAAGATGTTTAAAAGAAAAATGAAACCATAAAGTGTTAGATCAACAACAAAACATCGAGCTAGGCATCGAAATATCGAAGTATCGAGCATATCAAAGAGAACAAAAACAATAAGTATCGATCAATAATATCCATTAGAAATGAGTTGTATAAAAACATAAAAAGATGTTTTACAGGATCGAATATCCATTTCGTTTTCTTACTTGGTGAAGGAAACTTGCGAGTCCACATCGGCGATACACGAATGGCCATTGATTTTTGACATGCTTTGCGACACCAAAGAATATAACGCTTTCTTCCATTTTTTTGACTCGAGGCCGATCTTAGCAATTAGCCCATGCAAGATGGGTAGTTCAAAAGGTGGTAGTTTAAAACAAAGGACTTATTATTTGAATGACCAGGTATTGCATAACTCAATAGATATAGCTCGGAGAATCAAAAATGATGAGTTTTCCATGTACAAAATTTAAAGAAAGGTCCGAAAGTAGGTATTTATGCCAAGAAGTAAGGATGAATACTACACTAATCGGTCCAAGCCAACTATTGAAGGCATCAAATAGGAAAATCAACTCAGCATAGACAAAATTCATGAAATATTCATTTTATTACTAGATATTGAAAGAAGCTCTTTCAAAACTTTCTTTAAGCTATCAATTCAAACATAGGCAAATTTCTTAGAAAAACTCATATAATCAAAGATCAAGAATACAATTACTAAATTAATAAATTAATTGCTTGAGAAGAACCAAAACAACTCTTCACCATGATTAATAAAACCTTTTTTGAGCCTCCAGGCTAAAACGAACCCGGTCATACTTGCTAGATCTAGAAGCAACTTCCTTTCATTTGCCCGTTCTATTTACCATGATCGAATCTAGAAAAGAAAAAGAAATGCATTAATCTTTGAAAAAATAATGTAAAACAATGGTCACAAATATAGCTCAAGCTCCAGGTGAGGTGAAGTAAACATTGCTTATTGCATATAAAATGAAAATGATGCAAGTAGGTAGGCCAAGGTGTAGTTAATCAAGCTCCAAGTCATGTAAAATCCAACAAATTGAAGCAAAACACTCCAACACAGTGCATATGGGATCAGACCAATTGGGAGTAAAGCAAGCAAAGTGACGAGGCATTTTATCAAGCGATTAATAGGCATTCTTTGTCAAGGCATTTCAGCCAATTTCGTTATAAGAAATCCTCTAATCTAAACCAATCCTATATCACGAAGATTATAAACCCGTATTTCAGTCAAAAACCAACCAATTGTTGTTCAAGCCTATGAGTAGACTCTCTAAGCTTTAACTCAACCTAACGAAGATAATTATTCCGCCAAAACCTTCTTCTCTCTGTTTCAATAGAAATTACAGATACTTTAAATAGTTACCAGAATTTGTCATCGAACTGGTGGAGTTTAGGACTGAGACGGAATAAGAAATTAGGAGTTTAGGACTAACCTACCATGGAAGCCTTGGTGGTCGCTGTTGTCCGTCTGTCCGAGAAGGAGACCCCATCGGGCGTAGTGAGAATAGAGACCTTTCGTCCCCTAAATGCCCGATTTTTCTTGAATTTTTTTTTGCCTCTGTGAGTGTCGACTCCTCAAAGTTTGGTGACGAGGGTAAAGGTTGGTAGGAGGATTTGGAGTAATCAGTAGTTGTGAAGATCCGGCATGGAGACAATGGCATAGCGGAGTAAGAGAGCGTGGTTTGGAGGAGGCGAGTGGGTGGATCGAAAAAGGGCCCGAGAAGCGTCCCATATCAGTAATTTTCACTCGATTAAGGAGGGGAGAGATTTGACGGGCGGAGGGGAGAGGGGCACGGGCGATGGGCAAAGGGGAGAGAGGCAACGGGCGGCGGGCGACGGGCGATGGGGAGAGGTGAGAGACGGGCGCGCGGGAGATTGGCTTGAGTAGGGAGAAAGGATAAACTTAATTAATGACCTAATTAATTAGGGGCCTAATGACACCGGTTGTAGAACCGGTGTCTAAAGATCTGGTGTTGAAAAATAAAGACACCGATTTTATAACCGGTGTCAAAAAATCTGGTGTCTAATCTAAAATAATTTATATAAATAGACACCGATTTTGATATCCGATGCCAAAACCGGTGTCTATTTGGGAATTTTTTTACAATAGACACCGGTTCTAGAACCCACTTGTTGTTTTTTCAAACGACACCACTAATTAGACACCATTTCTTACAAAACCGGTGTTAAAAGGAAAAGACACCAAGAAGTCATAAAACCGGTGTCTTTTTGGTGGTGTCTATTAGCGCTTTCTTGTAGTGACTCCGCTTTCTTCAAAATCAAACTCCGTATCCAAGTCAAAGATCATCAACTCCGGACTTAGCTCCACTTGAACTTGCTCTCCCTCCAGTTGTGCTTGGTCCAGAACCAATTCCAGCACCTCCATTATCAACCACTTCTCCTATTTTTTGTCCAAGAAGAGGTAAGAGCATGCTTTGCATGTGAACTTTGTAGTTTTCATAGTCCTGCATGTGTTCCTTAGCCAAGGTAATCTATGGTCGGCAAAACACAAGTTGTCTCTCGCATAAAATTTGTTGCAATAGAAAGAACACTAGAAGTATCAAATGCAGGTAGAGGTATATCAGGGAGTTAGTAGCACTTCAGGAACACCCTGAGGAACACTTGCAGGAACACTTGGAGTAAGTAACAGGAGGAACAACTTCAATATCATCTTCTTCTCCTGGAAACTTAAATGGCAAATCAATCTCCCTATCTCCTTTGAACAAGTAGTGAGAGATAGTGAATAGTTCAGGTTCAGGAGAGAATGTATCATTATTCCACATATTCAGTCCTTGGGAGTTCAGAATCATGTAAATCAGAGAAGGATAGGGGAGAGCATGAGACATCTTGGATTCAACAAAGCCCATGACTAGATCAAACAGTAACTGTACATGTAATACATGTGATAATTCTCTTCATCTTTGGGTTAGAGAGATGCAGTGTGAAGAGAAATATTGTAGAGAAAAATCGGGAAGAGAGAAACAGTGAAGATCGATATAGAGAATGAGAATATTAGGGCGATGGTGTGTGTGGTTGGGCAATATAAATAGAATCAAGAATTCAAAATCAAGAGACCCAACATATATAAACTCTAGAGATCCTCACCCTAAAAATTCGAACACCAAAATCGGATCCTATACATTAGGAAATAAATTCCAATAAAAAATTGAATTTTGGATTAAAGTCTTTGAAAATAATGAAACACTTAACCGCAAATATAGATAAGGCAATGCAAAGATTTTTCAAATCATTCCAAGTATATCACATTACATATAACACCACAAGACTTAAGGTTCCAAGAAACTCAATAATTAGGAAAGAAAAATCAAAATCGCATATGGTCCAAAGGATTCCAAAATTCACTTAATCATATAAATTCACCAAATATGCATGTCCTAGTTATGCCTAAATACATGACAAAAATAAAAATCACACACACAAGTGGGGACTGTTTCAACAGATGTTATACCGAGTGTTGTAACACCTTGAAAGATACTTTTACGTCGATTCAATGAATTGCAATCCACATACCCAACATATAGGATTTTTCGAGTATTTTGATTTTTCCAAGACACATCGCATTTAGCCAGTGGGTAGCTTTCACACAAATTCCAATGGCAGCTCTTTCTCACAAGATCATACCTTTTAAATAAATTTTATATATGTAATAATTGGACAAAATTATTAGCTGCACACAGTGGGTAGGTAGTTGTTTCCCTCAAAGGCCTCTGTCAAACTGATTCGGTCGTGCACACTCAAACCTATATAATGCATGAATGCAAAAGTAAAATAAGAAAAATATGTACAAGTATATGCAGGTGCTGCAACAAGTGTTTCATGAGTGCAACAACACTTTTAGAGACAATATCAAATAGCACACAAACCAAGAGACTTTCAGAGAGTGAAAAGTCTCTCAAAATCTAATACTTTGGTGAAAATTCAACCAACTGATTTTCAGTTCCAATGTACTCTATGCGTATAATGTTCTTCTCAACCAAATCACGAATAAAATGGTGTCTTATGTCTATGTGTTTTGTGCGAGAGAGTTGTACCAGATTCTTTGAAATATCAATAACACTTGAATTATCACAATAAATGGTTAAGATATCACTTTGAAGATCATAATCCTCAATCATTTGATTCATCAAGAGTAATTGAGAACAACAACTCCCAACAACAACATACTCAGATTCAACAGTCGAAAGAGAAACACTTTGTTTACGACTGTACCAAGACACCAAGTTATTTCCCAGATAAAAACAACTACCTGTCGTACTTTTTCTATCATCTACGTCCCCTATCCAAAACGAATCGCTAAAACCAACTAGATTAGTGTTTGTATTTTTAGTATATCAAATCCCTAGATTCGTAGTGTCTCCAACATATCTGATAATTCTTTTCAAGGCTTTTAGATGAGTAATATTAGGATTAGCTTGATAACGAGCACACAAACAGACACTATACATGATATCAGGACAACTAGCAGTTAAGTACAACAGACTACCAATCATGCTTCTATACAAAGTGTTATCAACACTTTCAACAACATCTTTTCAACTCAGTTTCTGACTCGAACCCATGGGAGTGTTTAAATGAGATGCATTATTTAAGTTGAATTTCTTCACCAAACTTCGTGCATACTTACTTTGAGAAATGAAAATCCCATCATTTGATTGTTTGATTTGTAAGCCCAAGAAGTAATTCATTCACCAACCATACTCATTTCAAACGTAGAAGACATACAACAAACTCATTCAAAAGTTTTTGACTAGAAGATCCAAACACAATATCATCTACATATATTTGAGCAATCGGAATACTATGGTTAGTCCTTTGAATAAAAAGAGTTTTATCCACTTCACCACGTTTAAAACCCATTTGGAGTAAGTGCTCAGTCAATCTCCCATACCAAGCTCTAGGAGCTTGTTTAAGAACATAAAGAATATTCTTAAGCTTGAACACATGGTTCGGCTTATAGGGATCTTCAAAGACTTTTAGTTGTTCAACATAAGTTTCTTCATTTAAAATATCATTTAGAAAAGCACCTTTGACATCCATTTGGTGAAGTGTTAGGACGAGATGACATGCTATAGCAAGAAGTAATCTAATTGACTCAATTCGGGCTACAGGAGCAAAGGTTTCATCAAAATCCACCCTCTCAACCTGTGTATACCCTTGAGCAATACGAGCTTTATTACGCACAATGTTCCCAGACTCATCAGTTTTGTTTTTGAAAATCCATTTAGTACCAATCACATTCACATTTTTAGGTCTAGGAACTAAATCCCACACATCATTCTTAGCAAATTGATCAAGTTCATCTTGCATAGCATTAATCCAAAATTCATCTTTCAAAACCTTAGTAACATTATTAGGCTCAGAATTAGAGATGAAATAACAGGTTCTTACCACAGTTTGAGGATAAGTACGCATTTCTTACCATCTCACGGTAGTTTACCTTCTCTTTCCTCCATGTACGCATACCTTCAGTAACTTCACCTATAACTTGTGTAGTTGGGTGATTCTTCTGAATTCTGCTAGGTATGTCTTTGGTACGGTCAGTCACATGATCATCCAATACCTGGTTTTGTTCACTCTCAAGTTCAGATTCAATTTCTGAGTCAGTTGGCACATGTGTATTTACAGGTGCTGTTGCAGGTGTTTCAACATCTGTTTGGACACTTGTATCATCATCTGTTGTAATACTTGGTTCACTTTCAGTTTCAGGGACTGACTCAGATGTACCAATCATCTCAATCAGATCAGAGACAAAGTCTTATTCAGTCTTTCCTGCAAGGTCAGCCAAATCATCGAATACAAATTCACAATTTCCATAATAGTCCTGGTTCGAAGATTGGACTCTCTATAAGCATGACTATTTACGGAATAACCTAAGAAAAGACTCTTATCACTCTTGTAATCGAACTTAGAAAGTTGACCTCTATCATTTAACACACAACACACGCATCCAAACAAATGAAAATATTTAAGGTTAGGTTTTTTACCCAAAAGAATTTCATACGATGTCATATTACTTCATATCCTTAAATAAACACGATTAATAATATGGCATGCGGTGTTCGTTGTATTCCTCGGCCAAAAATATTTGTCAAATTTTTGGAACTTAGCAAAACTCGTGCCATTTCTTGAAATGTTCGATTTTTCCTTTCTGCCACCCCATTTTGTTGTGGAGTTTTGGGTGCGGAGAATTCATGTGCAATTCCTTTCATATCACAGAAAGATGAAAAAGATGCATTCTCAAATTCTTTTCCATGATCAGTTCTAATCCTAGCAACAGTGACATCTACATAGTACTTCAATCTTTATTTCTTCTCACTAAAACTCGGACTTTCTGATCTCTCGTGTATTCTTCTCTCTAAGAACGTAATTTTGCATATATAAAATTGTGAGGGACGACCAAATCTTTATATAGATGCTTCCAAGTCCCCAAGTCACTACAAAACATGAAAAGAGAGATATACAAGAACAAGGATTGATATCTCATATAAAGTAGGACTCTAGAATCCTTCCCGATTAATATGACCTAAAATAAAAAGGAATAAGATCTTTCCATATCCAAATAATACTTGAGAGCCGAGTTATAAAAAAATCCTTTTATATTTAAACTTTCCTTATTTAATAAATCCTATGATAAGTAAGTAACCAAGAAAGACAAAACACTATAATTAAAATCAATGTTTTTGAAACTAGGAAAAATAATTAAATCGTATAAAAATACACATTCTAACATACTTAAAGAGCACAATGTATCTCACCATTCTACGGTCAAACATTGAACTAGCATCATCACACAACAATGTAGGAAACATGTCGAATCCTTGTGATAGACACAAGGCCAGAATAAGTCTCCTTCCCTTTTGGCACTCTGGTATTTCAGCCGATGATAGGTCTGTAGTGGATTTTGTATATGCACGGAGAAGAATTATCCATCAGAAACCAGAATCAACTGGAGCCACTCTTCATACATGACAAGTTCTCCTCGTCTGTTAGGAGTCTCGTCCTCCCTTCCGAGTTTGTCCCCTATAGGGTTCCGTTTAGGGTTCATCTCCCTATAGCCGCCTCCGGTCTCACCCAATATCCCCGTCTTCCCAACCATCGACCACCCCCTCGTCCATTCCCCTTCTCACCTTCTCTCCCTTTCCCTTCCCCTTTCCCCAAATTTTCTTTTTCCTACCTCTTCCGCTTTTGTCTTCCATTTTTCCTCGGCTACTTTTTTTAGTCTTTCGGCCATGCATTCTTGTTAGAATAACCCCATACCTGCGTGGCCTCGGTTTTGACTTTTTTATCGAGAAGTGTGTCAATCCTGTCTTGTGTGTTGCATGTCGACATCCCTAGTAATCCTTGTAGGAATTCTTTCTCCTCACCCCTAGGGCCAGTCTAGGGCTCCCCCCACCTAGGGATGGTAATGGGGCGAGTTGGAACCCCCTCCGCATTAAATCCGCCCCATTCGGGGCGGGTTCAAACCCGGTCAAATGGGTCCCAGGGCGGGTCACGGACCTGGTCAAAGAAAACTCATCGGGTCTGGGGCGAGTAACGGGTTCTTATGGACCCGCCCCGGATCTGCCCCGTATATACAATTATAAGTCAGATTTTAAATATTATTTGGTCAACATGTCTTAAAACTTGAGCCCACAAATGCACTTCTTAATAAAATGTTCTCTGCTGCACGGCTGATTGTGGCTGACCTTAGGGTTCTCAATTCTTGGCTGGGCGTCTCACTCCATCACTCTCACTCACTACTTGTGCCTCGGCCTCGGCCTCCGATAGTCCGCCCACGCACGCCAACGCCAGAGGCGCCGCGCGTCCGATAAGGCTGCGAGAACTTTGTAAGCTTTTTCCACTGCTGCTGTCGGCCTTCTTTATTAATTAAATGACAAATTCTTATTGAAGGAAAAAAAATCAAATTGAAAATTGAAGTTTGGATTGAAGAACTATGATTATTATTAATATTGTTTGAAGAATATGAAAGCTTGAATCTCAAAGCTTGATCAAATATTTTAATTCACTAGTCAAATTGGGCGCCCCCATTTTGAATCAGGTTTGACCCAAAATTGTCAATTTTTTGTAAATCTTGAGAAATTAATGATAATCTTTTTATTATAAATTAAATTAAAATTAAATTTAGAGATTACACAAAAAAGAGAGAATTTGACTAGTGAAGTAGGCCAAGTGATTTTTCAATACAGAGACATGCAACATTTCATTTTAACAAAATCTTTGGCGGTCGATCGCCTAATTATTCCAAGGCGGGTCCGACGGTTCAACCCGCCATTCCGAGTCCATAGCGGGCGGGCGGGTCTCGGGTCAATTTTTTACTTAGCAGGGGGGTCCCGAGTTTTGGCCAAACCCATCCTGCACTGATCCTGTTGCCATCCCTACCCCCATCTTTGTTTCCCCCTCCCTCCCACCTCCACCCCTCACACATCTTTTATCTCGATTAGATTGATCCTGCTCTTCTCTTTTCTCTCTTTGTACCTTTTCCTATCTTTCCTCTCCCCCCCGCTTCTCCCGTCCTTTTGCTCGAGTTAAAGCTTTTTCGAGAGCCCTCCTTCGACTTCTTTGTGTCCTATGTTTCACAAATTCCCAGATTTAGTTTTGGTTGGTGTGGAACATTCTTATGGAAAACCGTACGGACATAGAAACGAAGTTCTCGATTTTGATGTCAAAAATCCAGAGACCGACATTGGAAACGATGCACATGGGTATTGTATTGCTGGCCGTCTATGCACTCAAAAGTCTTTCAACTCGTTCTATCTACTCGAAGTCATGAAAAATCTTGGAAGGCAAAAAAAGTGTTCTCAACAAGAGAATGGGATAAAAACCTGTTTCTGTTCCGGTTAGATGAGAAGTAAGGACATGATTGGGTTCTCAATAACCAACCATGGCACTTTAAGGGTTTTATTTTTGTTGTGAGAAGCATAACAGGTACTGAATAGCCATCAACACTTACCATATCACAAGCATCGTTCTGGATTCGAGCTTATGACCTTCCCCTGGTGTGTATGAATATTAACTCGCTAAAACTCATAGCACAACAACTCGGGCAGTTTGAGACGTGGGACTCTCCAGAGGGAGGATTAGTTGGTAAATCGGCCAGACTGAAGGTTTCGATCGACATAACTAAACCACTCTCAAGAGGATTAACATTAAACTGAAAGGAGAACCACTTTGGATCCCACTGAAATATGAATCACTACTAGTTTATTGCTTCTGTTGCGGAGTCATTGGTCACCACTTCAGAGCTTGCGAGGAGTAATGTCCAAGTAAACGAAGCCACCAGACCACCCCTCACGGTTCCATCCCTCGAAACCCTCACAATTTCTCTTGCAAAAACCAACACATCCAAAGTAAACTCTCCTGTCACCTCTAAACCCAATGAACTACCATCAACCCATAACCTCCTAAACCATACCCTCACTAAAAAACAAGAAACACCCCCAAAACCTAACCACCTCAACTCGAACCCACTAATCAAATCAAAAATCTCACATATACACCTTGAAAGATACTTTTACGTCGATTCAATGAATTGCAATCCACATACCCAACATATAGGATTTTTCGAGTATTTTGATTTTTCCAAGACACATCGCATTTAGCCAAATTAGGTAGCTTTCACACAAATTCCAATGGCGCTCTTTTCTCACAAGATCATACCTTTTAAATAAATTTTATATATATAATAATTGGTCAAAAGGATTAGTTGCACACAGTGGGTAGGTAGTTGTTTCCCTCAAAGGCCTCTGTCAAACTGATTCGGTCGTGCACACTCAAACCTATATAATGCATGAATGCAAAAGTAAAATAAGAAAAATATGTACAAGTATATGCAGTCTTTGTAACAAGTGTTTCATGAGTGCAACAACACTTTTAGAGACAATATCAAATAGCACACAAACCAAGAGACTTTCAGAGAGTGAAAAGTCTCTCAAAATCTAATACTTTGGTGAAAATTCAACCAACTGATTTTCAGTTCCAATGTACTCTATGCGTATAATGTTCTTCTCAACCAAATCACGAATAAAATGGTGTCTTATGTCTATGTGTTTTGTGCGAGAGAGTTGTACCAGATTCTTTGAAATATCAATAACACTTGAATTATCACAATAAATGGTTAAGATATCACTTTGAAGATCATAATCCTCAATCATTTGATTCATCAAGAGTAATTGAGAACAACAACTCCCAACAACAACATACTCGATTCAACAAATCGAAGAGAAACACTTTGTTTACGATTTGTACCAATACACCAAGTTATTTCCCGTAAAAACAACTACCTGTCGTACTTTTTCTATCATCTACGTCCCCTATCCAAAACGAATCGCTAAAACTAACTAGATTAGTGTTTGTATTTTTAGTATATCAAATCCCTAGATTCGTAGTGTCTCCAACATATCCGATAATTCTTTTCAAAGCTTTTAGATGAGTAATCTTAGGATTAGCTTGATAACGAGCACACAAAACAGACACTATACATGATATCGGGACAACTAGCGATTAAGTACAACGGACTACCAATCATGCTTCTATACAAAGTGTTATCAACACTTTCAACAACATCTTTTCAACTCGTTTTCGACTCGAACCCATGGGAGTGTTTAAATGAGATGCATTATTTAAGTTGAATTTCTTCACCAAACTTCGTGCATACTTACTTTGAGAAATGAAAATCCCATCATTTGATTGTTTGATTTGTAAGCTCAAGAAGTAATTCATTCACCAACCATACTCATTTCAAACGTAGAAGACATACAACAAACTCATTCAAAAGTTTTTGACTAGAAGATCCAAACACAATATCATCTACATATATTTAAGCAATCGGAATACTATGGTTAGTCCTTTGAATAAAAAGAGTTTTATCCACTTCACCACGTTTAAAACCCATTTGGAGTAAGTGCTCAGTCAATCTCCCATACCAAGCTCTAGGAGCTTGTTTAAGAACATAAAGAATATTCTTAAGCTTGAACACATGGTTCGGCTTATAGGGATCTTCAAAGCCTTTTAGTTGTTCAACATAAGTTTCTTCATTTAAAATATCATTTAGAAAAGCACCTTTGACATCCATTTGGTGAAGTGTTAGGACGAGATGACATGCTATAGCAAGAAGTAATCTAATTGACTCAATTCGGGCTACAGGAGCAAAGGTTTCATCAAAATCCACCCCCTCAACCTGTGTATACCCTTGAGCAATACGAGCTTTATTACGCACAATGTTCCCAGACTCATCAGTTTTGTTTTTGAAAATCCATTTAGTACCAATCACATTCACATTTTTAGGTCTAGGAACTAAATCCCACACATCATTCTTAGCAAATTGATCAAGTTCATCTTGCATAGCATTAATCCAAAATTCATCTTTCAAAACCTTAGTAACATTATTAGGCTCAGAATTAGAGATGAAATAACAAGTTCTTACCACAGTTTGAGGATAAGTACGCATTTCTTACCATCTCACGGTAGTTTACCTTCTCTTTCCTCCATGTACGCATACCTTCAGTAACTTCACCTATAACTTGTGTAGTTGGGTGATTCTTCCAATCTCGCTAGGTATGTCTTTGGTACGGTCGAGTCACATGATCATCCAATACCTGGTTTTGTTCACTCTCAAGTTGATTCAATTTACGAGTCGGTTGGCACATGTGTATTTACAGTGCTCTTGCGGTGTTTCAACAACATCTGTTTGGACACTTGTATCATCATCATTGTAATACTTGGTTCACTTTCGCCAGGGACTCGACTCGGATGTACCAATCATCTCAATCGGATCGTAGACAAAGTCTTATTCATCTCTTTCCCGCAAGGTCACCAAATCATCGAATACAAATTCACAATTTCCATAATAGTCCTGGTTCGAAGATTGGACTCTCTATAAGCATGACTATTTACGGAATAACCTAAGAAAAGACTCTTATCACTCTTGTAATCGAACTTAGAAAGTTGACCTCTATCATTTAACACACAACACACGCATCCAAACAAATGAAAATATTTAAGGTTAGGTTTTTTACCCAAAAGAATTTCATACGATGTCATATTACTTCATATCCTTAAATAAACACGATTAATAATATGGCATGCAGTGTTCAGGGCCTCAGCCCAAAAATATTTGTCAAATTTTTGGAACTTAGCAAAACTCGTGCCATTTCTTGAAATGTTCGATTCTTCCTTTCTGCCACCCCATTTTGTTGTGGAGTTTTGGGTGCGGAGAATTCATGTGCAATTCCTTTCATATCACGAGAAAGATGAAAAAGATGCATTCTCAAATTCTTTTCCATGATCAGTTCTAATCCTAGCAACAGTGACATCTACATAGTACTTCAATCTTTATTTCTTCTCACTAAAACTCGGACTTTCTGATCTCTCGTGTATTCTTCTCTCTAAGAACGTAATTTTGCATATATAAAATTGTGAGGGACGACCAAATCTTTATATAGATGCTTCCAAGTCCCCAAGTCACTACAAAACATGAAAAGAGAGATATACAAGAACAAGGATTGATATCTCATATAAAGTAGGACTCTAGAATCCTTCCCGATTAATACGACCTAAAATAAAAAGGAATAAGATCTTTCCATATCCAAATAATACTTGAGAGCCGAGTTATAAAAAAATCCTTTTATATTTAAACTTTCCTTATTTAATAAATCCTATGATAAGTAAGTAACCAAGAAAGACAAAACACTATAATTAAAATCAATGTTTTTGAAACTAGGAAAAATAATTAAATCGTATAAAAATACACATTCTAACATACTTAAAGAGCACAATGTATCTCACCATTCTACGGTCAAACATTGAACTAGCATCATCACACAACAATGTAGGAAACATGTCGAATCCTTGTGATAGACACAAGGCCAGAATAAGTCTCCTTCCCTTTTGGCACTCTGGTATTTCAGCCGATGATAGGTCTGTAGTGGATTTTGTATATGCACGGAGAAGAATTATCCATCAGAAACCAGAATCAACTGGAGCCACTCTTCATACATGACAAGTTCTCCTCGTCTGTTAGGAGTCTCGTCCTCCCTTCCGAGTTTGTCCCCTATAGGGTTCCGTTTAGGGTTCATCTCCCTATAGCCGCCTCCGGTCTCACCCAATATCCCCGTCTTCCCAACCATCGACCACCCCCCTCATCCACTCCCCTTCTCACCTTTCTCTCCCTTTCCCTTCCCCTTTCCCCCAACTTTTCTTTTTTCCTACCTCTTCCGCTTTTGTCTTCCATTTTTCTGGGCTTCTTTCTTTAGTCTTTCTGGCCATGCGTTACTGTTAGAATAACCCCATACATGCGTGGCCTCGGTTTCAGCTTTTTATCAGAAGTGTGTCAATCCCTGTCTTGTGTGTTGCATGTCAGTCATCCCTAGTAATCCTTGTAGGAATTCTTTCTCCTCACCCCTAGGGCCAGTCTAGGGCTCCCCCCACCTAGGGATGGTAATGGGGCGAGTTGGAACCCCCTCCGCATTAAATCCGCCCCATTCGGGGTGGGTTCAAACCCGGTCAAATGGGTCCCAGGGCGGGTCACGGACCTGGTCAAAGAAAACTCATCGGGTCTGGGGCGAGTAACGGGTTCTTATGGACCCGCCCCGGATCTGCCCCGTATATACAATTATAAGTCAGATTTTAAATATTATTTGGTCAACATGTCTTAAAACTTGAGCCCACAAATGCACTTCTTAATAAAATGTTCTCTGCTGCACGGCTGATTGTGGCTGACCTTAGGGTTCTCAATTCTTGGCTGGGCGTCTCACTCCATCACTCTCACTCGCCTGTGCCGTCTGGCCTGGCCTCCGATAGTCTGCCCACGCACGCCAACGCCAGAGGCCCGCCGCGTCCGATAAGCTGCAGAACTTTGTAAGCTTTTTCCACCTGCTGTCGGCCTTCTTTATTAATTAAATGACAAATTCTTATTGAAGGAAAAAAAAATCAAATTGAAAATTGAAGTTTGGATTGAAGAACTATGATTATTATTAATATTGTTTGAAGAATATGAAAGCTTGAATCTCAAAGCTTGATCAAATATTTTAATTCACTAGTCAAATTGGGCGCCCCCATTTTGAATCAGGTTTGACCCAAAATTGTCAATTTTTTGTAAATCTTGAGAAATTAATGATAATCTTTTTATTATAAATTAAATTAAAATTAAATTTAGAGATTACACAAAAAAGAGAGAATTTGACTAGTGAAGTAGGCCAAGTGATTTTTCAATACAGAGACATGCAACATTTCATTTTAACAAAATGCTGGCAGTGCATCAGTCTAATTATTCCAAGGCGGGTCCGGCGGGTTCAACCCGCCAGTTCCCGGGTCCATAGCAGGGCGGGGCGGGTCTCGGGTCAATTTTTTACTTAGCAGGGTGGGTCCCAGGTTTGGCCAAACCCATCCCAGACTCCTGTTGCCATCCCTACCCCCACCTTTGTTTCCCCCTCCCTCCCTCCCACCTCCACCCCTCACACATCTTTTATCTCAGATTAGATTGATCCTGCTCTTCTCTTTTCTCTCTTTGTACCTTTTCCTATCTTTCCTCTCCCCCCTGCTCCTGTCCTTTTGCTCAGAGTTAAAGCTTTTTCAGAGAGCCCTCCTTCAGACTTCTTTGTGTCCTATGTTTCTGTCAAATTCCCAGATTTAGTTTTGGTTGGTGTGGAACATTCTTATGGAAAACCGTACGGACATAGAAACGAAGTTCTCGATCTTGATGTCAAAAATCCAGAGACCGACATTGGAAACGATGCACATGGGTATTGTATTGCTGGCCGTCTATGCACTCAAAAGTCTTTCAACTCGTTCTATCTACTCGAAGTCATGAAAAATCTTGGAAGGCAAAAAAAGCGTTCTCAACAAGAGAATGGGATAAAAACCTGTTTCTGTTCCGGTTAGATGAGAAGTAAGGACATGATTGGGTTCTCAATAACCAACCATGGCACTTTAAGGGTTTTATTTTTGTTGTGAGAAGCATAACAGTCTTGAATAGCCATGAACACTTACCATATCACAAGCATCGCTCGATTCGAGCTTATGACCTTCCCCTGGTGTGTATGAATATTAACTCGCTAAAACTCATAGCACAACAACAACAACTCGGCGCTTTGAGACGTGGGACTCTCCAGAGGGAGGATTAGTTGGTAAATCGGCCAGACTGAAGGTTTCGATCGACATAACTAAACCACTCTCAAGAGGATTAACATTAAACTGAAAGGAGAACCACTTTGGATCCCACCAAAATATGAATCACTACTAGTTTATTTAGCTTCGCTTGAGTCATTGGTCACCACTTGAGCTTGCGAGAGTAATGTCCAAGTAAACGAAGCCACCGGACCACCCCCGACGGTTCCATCCTCGAAACCCTCACAATTTCTCTTGCAAAACCAACACATCCAAAGTAAACTCTCACACCTCTAAACCCAATGAACTACCATCAACCCATAACCTCCTAAACCATACCCTCACTAAAAAACAAGAAACACCCCCAAAAACCTAACCACCTCAACTCGAACCCACTAATCAAATCAAAAATCTCACATATACCCCACCCCACGACACCTCCCATGATACGTGTAAAATATACGTGCATTTAAGAGCTTATTTTGATATATAATTGGTGCATTTGCATGTATATTTGGTGTATTTACTTGGTTTTCTTTGTTGGGCATGATACTGCGTACTCTTGTGAATTTTGCAGAAAATGGAGCTAAATTGGATAAAAAGTGATAGCATGTTTTAAATGATATGTAAAAGACAAGGCATGAGCAAAAATGTGAATGAAAGAAGCATGGACGGTCGAACAAAAGGGATTTTCCTTCAAACACGTCAAAACGCGCTAACAGTTTCCAGCACTGGCAGAGTTTAGTATTTTGGACATAAATTTCTCTAAGAAATTGATATTGAGGTGATTCTAGTGGATATTAAACGCTAAGAGAAATGGCTAAAACTTTCGTGAAGACCCCAGGAGCCAATTCCGATCGCACGACCCGACCGTGTGATTTGACATGGGCATCCGACGTTTCTGGGGCTGAATTGGTCTACTAATCCTACCAGAACTCTACAAGTGATCTCTCCATGCATCTATAAAAGAGACCCAAGGCTTGCACGAAAATTCATCAATTAATAACACATAAAACACATCAAATTATGCAGGAACACAAGATCCAAAGTCTTCTGAGAGAGGAGGGCTAGGTCGCGAAGAACACCACAATGACTTTCGCTTCTACGGGAGCACAAGAGCTTCGAAGGCTTAGGAGGGAAATCCATCCTGACAAGAAGGGGTTTTCTTTCTATGTTTAGATCTCTTGTCTGTGCTTAAATGATGTCATAATGTTGATTTCAAATTTGTCTATGAATTTGTTATCAATGTTTGGCTAATCTTTCAGATCTTAGTGGCATAATCAAAACTGTGGATTCATGTTAAATCTTGATTAATTGCTTTCTTAATTGATTCATGTGTTATATTTTATGAATTCGAGTGCTTATTTAAAATTGTCGATTATCTAATCAATAATTTGAATGTCATACTTGTTAGTCCATAATCCAGGAGGTGAGTTCTAACAAGACGAAAATCGAATTCAGACATAAATAGGGTAATGTATCGGGAGACTACTTCTGTTTGTGTGGAGTATTTCAATTCAAAGATCTTTTGGGAGTTAATAATAGTTGTGATGGATCGGAGACCTCAATTATTATTAATCTACTTTTTTATCGTCACCCTAGGGGGATAAACTATTTTAGGAATTGAACCCATAGAATTGCATGAATTGGTTATTGAAACTTTAATTGGATTTAATATTGAAGAAACATGTTGAGATTATTTACCCAAGGTTGCTTCTGTAGTTGTTGAAAATACTTGTGGGGTTTGCAAATTTATTTATTTTTATTGTTATTTTCGACTTTTATTACGGACTTGATATTCGGTCGCTTCACTAATATTATTTATTTTATTTTATTTTATATTTATTTTATTTATTATAAATTTTTTTTTTTTTTATTTTTTATTAATTATTTATATATTTATATATTTTTAATTTTCATTTATTTTATTATATTTTATATTTTATAATATATATTAACTTTTTATATATAATTTTTTATTATTTTTATTAATTAATATAATATATTATTTTTTATTAATATATATATATATAATTAATTATTAAGTTAATATATAATTAAAATAAAAAAATAAGATGATGTTAAAATTATAAATTTGGAATGCGACGTTATTATACCTTAAGTGTTTCACATATCAATCCCTAAGGAATACGACCGCTTGCCATTATTCTATAAACTATACTATACACTTGCGGTTGTATGATCCAAAACGATTAAACGCCATTAAATCGATGGATGGTATAAAATATGTCTCAAGGATTTCAACCGACGACACGGTTCAATGACAACATGTTAGAAATCAAGTTTGGTTGAAGACGTAAAACTTAGTGCTTTGTAAGAGGCAACCCAAGAGGTGTCGCGACAAAACCCAGGGTTAAAAAAACAAAAACAAAAGAAAAAAACAAAAAAAAAAAGACAGACGCACATGGGCGTGTGGACGCACACGACCCGACCGTGCGATCTGCTTGTCCAATTTCAAATTTGACAGACGAGCTTCCCGGATTCACCAGAATGATCCAGGTAAGTACTCTTTACGCATTCCTCTTTCTTTTGATAATTTTCTCATATGTTCGGGATGAAGCATATTTTAAGTTGAGGGGTTGTCAAGAATGCATAATTTAGTACTTTCTTGCATTTAGGATTGCATGGAGAGCATAAAAAATTTGCCAAAAAAAAAAGAAAAAAAATTCAAATGTTTTGGTTTATTTTCAATTTATTTTTGATTGTTTAGCACATTTATCGATTTAACACGTTTAATTGCTTTTGTGTGTGATTTTTAATCAAGGTTTTTGAATATGCTCAGCTTCCGTATGATTATACTATGAACATCTTATGGAATGAGATAACATACTTCTGGGAATAATGTAAGGAATTATTGGGAAGATGTCATTTATTTATTTAGCACATGTTGCGAAAAATAAGCCTGTGAGTTTTTGTGCCTTTAAACTACTTTATCTTATGTAGCTTATTTGTTTTCTTGAGTGTGTCATTCATGATTGATAGAACCCAAGAACTTGCTCTGGTATCTTCATTGAAGCCATGCGTGTGTGCAATTTTTGAAAATTATTTAAGGCCATCTTTGTTTAGCCTACTTAGCCTAAAAAGCCTACCTATGAACTCATGATTCCCTAGTTTGCCAATTTTGAGCCAAAACTTTTATTCTTAGCCACATTGATCTTTAAAATTGCAAGATAATTTTATCCCTAAAATTTCTTGAGCTTATAGAAAATAAATAGGTTTGGGGGAGATGTGGTGAAAATTTATGAAAAAAGAGAGGAAGTTGGCAAAAGAAAGATGGATGAACAGTATCTGGGTAAATGAAGAAAGAAAAAAAATATTTGAAAAATTGAGAAAATCGAGCAAAAGAGAGAAAAAATTATGTAAATTTTGAAAAACAAAATGAGAGCTTGAGGCTAAAGAAAAAGAAAAGAAGGCAAAAAAGCCTAAGAATTAAAAAGGAGAAATAAGGATAGAGTCGAGTTGAAAAAAAAAGAAAAAGAAAATATCTTGAGAAAGATTTTTAGATGAAATTGGGTTGGTGAATTGTAAGTCTGTGTGCTTAAATTCTATTTGCTCAAGTCAAGTCTCCCAGATTCCTTTTCCCCTCAATCCCCAACTACTGGATTTACTACCCACATACAACATCCCTCACATCTCACAAACAGACACCCAAACCCCACCTCTACCCGCAACCACTAACCCTATCAATCAGATGAACCAAACACGACCATGGCACCGACTATCTAATCACCAACCGCTGGCCACCCCAAAATTTAATAAACAAACCCAAAAAAAGAGAAAGCTTTAAAAAACCCTAACGAACCCATTCCCATGGACGAAGACAACCCGAGAAAAAAATTCAAACTCACAGATATGGTAGACACTCCTTGCACTTTTTCCTTAACGGCGGAGACTGCAGTCCAACAGTCCCATCGACACCAATGCGTTGCTATAGTTGGAACTGTCGGGGGCTTGGGAACCCCCGAACAGTTCAGGTGCTTACACGAGAAATCATAACAAAAGCTCCCACATTGGTATTCCTTATGGAGACCAAACTACTGCACGATGAAATGATTTTTATTTGCAACAAAGTAAACATGAAAAACTACCATATTGTTGATTGTGACTTATGATCGGGAGGAAGAAGAGGTGGCCTGTGCTTAATGTGGAATGAGAACATCCAAGTACACATCCATTATAGCTCTTTCCACTCTATTGATGCCATAATTATTGAACCGGGGCTTCCTACTCCCTGGCATCTTACCTGCATCTATGGATGGCCGGAAGATAATCAAAAACAAAAAACATGGCAACTAATGAAGGAACTAAATGCGAATGATGGTCTGTCGTGGATGTGCTCAGGCTATTTTAATGAGATATTATATCAGTTCGAGAAGATTGGCGGGAGATCGAAGGATGCGACCAAGATGGCAGCGTTCTGGGAGGCTTTGGCTTCCTGCGAACTAGACGATCTAGGTTTTGATGGATACCAATTCACCTGGACAAATGGGCAATCTAATGAAGCGAAAATCATCCAAGAAAGATTAGACCGATGCGTAGCAAACATCCAATGGGTTAGCCGGTTCCCTAATTATCGAGTTGATCATCAAACACGAATTGCATCTGATCATTACCCAATGTTCGTCTCATAGTCCAAACGAGCACGTGATATAAGTGGCAAAAAAAAAAGGATTTTCCGTTTTGAAAAATGTGGCTCCAAGATGAATCATGCAAAACACCTATCCAAAATGCATGGTCATCAACGCAATTTACTCCAACCCCAGAATTAATTCGTGTAAAAATTCATGAGATAGGTGTATCACTATTATCGTGGGAATCGTCGCATTTTGGAAATATCAAGAAAACAATTTCTCTATCACACGAACAAATCCGTCGTATCCATGCAAAAACACAGACAACCGAAGTTTATGTAACATAATTTTCAAAATGATTACTAAAACTATAGCTAATGGACTTAAAATTATTCTCCCCCAGATTATCCACCCTAGTCAATCCGCTTTTATTTCGGGACGCCTAATCACTGATAATGCCTTGTTGGCTTTCGAAATCTTTCACGCTATAAAACTCAATACAACCCACAAGCGTGGATCTTTTGCATTAAAACGTGACATGAGCAAGGCGTATGACCAAGTTGAATGGGCTTTTCTTGAAAAAATTATGATCCGGATTGGCTTTTGATCTACATTTGTTCACTCATGATTTGCTGTGTGTCTTCTATTTCTTACTCTGCACTTACTAACGGTGTACCTGGCTCCCCCTTCGCTCTCTCCAGAGGCCTTCGACAAGGCGACCCCCTTTCCCCATATTTGTTTCTATTTTGTGCAGAGGCTTTTTCAGCTCTAATCTGGAAATCTAAATTGCTCGGCGTTATCCATGGGATCAAAATCTGCAAAAGAGCATGTGCAATTTTACATTTATTTTTTGCAGATGATAGTGGAATCCTCGAACGAGCTAACTCCAACGAAATTGATGAAATCAAAGATATCATTTCGATTTGTAGTGAAGCTTCGGGCGATTGTAAATTCAAAAAATTAGAAATTAATTTTAGCAAAGGCGTTCCAGGAGGACACAACGATCGAACTAGCTACGAGACCGGGGTGCGAAAGTTGAAAACATGTCATTTACCTTGGCCAACTTTGCCCAAGTGGGAAGATCAAAGAAATTGATTTTCCAGACAATAGTAGAACGAATTGAGAAAAAACTTAAAAACTGGAAGACAAAAACCCTCTCAATTGCGGGCAGGTTGGTCCTTATCAAAAGCGTGGCTCAAGCGATTCCAGCCTTGTAATGAGTTGGTTTATTACCCTAGATTGGGATTCCGAGACTTAATATCCTTCAACAAGGCTATGCTCGCAAAACAAGGTTGGCGGCTAATACAAGATACGAAATCGCCACTGGCAAAGACCCTTAAAGCTCGTTATTTCCAGAGAGGGGATTTCTTAATTGCCAAGCTTGGTTATAACCCTAGTTTTACCTGGCAAAGCATCTTGGCGGGACGAGAAATTCTCTACAAAGGAATTCGATGGAACATTGGGAATGGTCTTGCAGTTAGAGTATGGGATGACCTTCGCTTCCGAGGACCGAGATTTCAAAGTACAAACAACAAACGATGACTAGCCAACATACTTACGAGTCAGTGATCTCATGAACGTTGAGGAGCGCAGATGGGATACAGACCTGGTGCACCAAGTATTCAGCCAATACGAGGCAACCCAAATACTAAAAATTCCAATCAGGAATTTTTGGATTAATGATTGTATTGCGTGGCATTTTCCAGCAAATGGTCTCTAGTCAGTCAAATCCGGATACTGTCTAGCCCTTTCAATGGACACAACTCTAGGTATGGATCCTATCATCGGTTTGGAGGTGGATCTGGAAACTCAATATACCTCCTAAAATTCAAAATTTTTTTTGGAAAGTTCTATCTGAAATCCTCCCCGTTTTTGCCTCTTTAAGCCGGAGGTCGTTAGATGTTCTCCTTTGTGTAGAAGATGTGGTGAGTCAATCGAGACGGTAGAGCACGCCTTACGTGATTGCCCATGGAGCAATGTCTTTTGGCAAGCGTCCCCGCTACGGCTGAGCAATCTTTTAAACAACCATACTGCATCTATGGCCAACTTAATAGAAGTGGGAAAAGTTCACAATGAGGATTTCGTTTGTTTGTTTGCAACTTTACTGTGGATTTTGTGGTTTGCCAGAAACCAACTAATTTTCCATGGAAAATGTCTGACTCATTTGGAATGTTTGCAAAAGCATCAGCATGCCTAAGGGAATTCCAAGATAGCCATACCCATTGTGTTAAGTTTGACACTACCACGATTTCTGAGGATGTTTGGGTTCAACCACGGGTTGGAGTTATCAAGATAAATACGAACAATCGATTAGACCGGGAGAGGGATCGGGGATTGGAATCTCCCTGCGAACCACAACGGTGAGATAGAACAAGTATGCGCAAAACAGTTCAATTCGGTTTACACAGGCGAAGTCGCTGAAGCGCTGGCATGCCGGGAGGGGTTGTTATTGGCACATAATCTCCACTACACGAACTGTAGGTCCCAAGGGGTGTGAGTGTAAGGTTTAGAAGGGGGGGTTGAATAAACCTTACCAACTTTTCAAATTTAGTCCTTTTAAATTCAGAGTTAATACTACACAACTAAGTCCTTGATGGACAGCTAAGTTAGTTAATCAGCGGAGTTAGTCACTCAACAGACTCGACTGAGATGTTGATAGAATAACTCAACTGTTTTGACTAAAGACTTAACTTGACTGTGATATGTTTTTCAAATGGAAGACTTAACACCCTTGATTTTGATTTAAGTTTGTTTCAATACTTGGTTTTAACACTTTGTTGATTATCAATTGGATAGCAAATTTATCAATGAGATATAAATGTAATATGCAGAAAATTAAAGTACTAAATGTAAATAACACAATAAGTTTTTATAGAGGTTCAAGATGGGGTAATTATTCTACTCCTCTCTTCTCCAACTCCTAGAGGAATCCACTAAGTATTGATCAATATACGTGAGTGGTTAACAGTCCCGATACAAGTCTTGATCACACAAATGACTTGATCCTTTGGGACTCGATCTGAGATGCCTTGGTCACACAAACCGCTTCTCATACGACTCGGCTTCTTCACAGGCAGGCAAATTTTGCTTGCTACTACAACCCACTTGCTCAAGTTCCTTGGATTTGATCACGAAGCCCTCCAAATAACTTAAGTCTGGTTTGACCTTGAACCTTCCTACAATCCTTCGTGGAATGTAGACCCCTTGATTCTTTAAATGTTTCCTCTTCAACTGATTGAAGTCGTCTTTCCTTCACAGGTGAGTGTAGGATTGATTTCCTTCGTAATGTAGGCTTGAGGATTGAGCGTTCAATAACTTGAGAATATTTCAGGTTACAAATGTTTCTTTCTTGCTTGTATTCAATTCTCAGATGGTCAAGGTAACCTTTTCTCAAATAAACTCCTCAGCCTTTTATAGTGGTCTTTCAAAAATCTGCCCGTTGAAGAGATAGGCTTGTTTTTGAAAGTCACTTGTGGTCGTTGGCTTGTCTTGTTGCAGTTCTTGGAATTGACATTTCCTCGTATACATGATCCTTCAGCTTTTCAGAGATCTGACACAGGTGCAGTGCTTCCCATTGGTTTATTCCTTTTGCACGCTTCTGGGATTGTGCACTTTAAGAAAGGTAGTATGGAAGTATTACTTGTTTAAGTAATTCTCTTGATTTCTGTGCAACGGATCTCTTTCAGTTATCTCGACTTGACTGCATTTCCTTGCCTTCCCCAGGTGACTTCGAGTCAGCTTCCAATCATTGGATGACTCTTCTGTCACTTCAACTTGAGACTTGGCTATCTTGAGTTGACTTGACTGATACTTCACTCAGCTACATCTCAGTTGCACCTTCAGTCGAGTTCCTATCTTCTCTTCTTTGCCATACTCAGCTGCCTCACAGCGGAGTCTTCCTTCTAGTCTCCAGTTGTCTTCTTGCATGTTCAGGCATAGCTGACTTAACTCAGCTCGACCAGCCATATCTATTACAATGCAATTTACAACAAAAATGGGGTGCCAACTTCCTATTATAAGTTTTACATGGCATTCATCAAAATCTACAAAATAATTTCCCAACAATTTCCCCCTTTTTGATGATGCCAAAACTTAAAACATACATCAATAATTAAACAACAAAGATACATACATGCAAATGTAGAATCATAGAATGTATGCTTAGAATTGATCTTTTATTGATCATAACATTCTTGTTCTTTACATAGCTGTTTACAGAGTGTATCAGAGCTTGAATCAAAAGAAAATGTATCAGAGCTTAATGGACCTTAAAGTAACCATGTTGTTCTATATCTCCACAAGTATAGAATTGTATAATTTTATTCAATGTACAGAAGACTTACATAAAAATGTATTTACATAGTAAAATGCACGAATGGGTGGACAACAACACTTCATCTCCTTCGCTGCCTCCTTCTTTCATCTTCTTCAGCTCTGTCATCTTCTGGCCGCCTTCTTCTTTTCATACGCCCTTCTGGCAGCTTCATCTCTTCTCAGTCTTTCTTGTCTTTCCTCCCATAGCTGAGTTTGTCTTTTATTTTCCTCTTCAATTCTCTTCACATACTCAACATTGTTCTTAGCCACTTGCAGGTTGGCTACTTCATCAAATCCAGCCCAATAGATCCCTCCTTTCTTGCCTGGATCTATATACTCAATATTTTTGGGCAGAGGTCTAGGTCTGAAACCTCTTCCTCCACCTCTGCTTCTTCCTTTTCCTCTCGGGGCGTGTCTTCAGTCTTTGGGGTATTCTTTTTCCCACCGAGTGACTAGCGAGTGACCAAGAGAGATTGCCGAGTCTCGCGCCCTGTCGCTTCTTCACATAGTGTGAGACCTTTTTCCCAAGACAAATCCCGGCTTGAGCCGTGGACATATTTGAGAAGTACCCTTCGATGCGAGCGTCTTGAATTCATCAACATATCTTGGCTTGGTTCCAAAGATCTAAAATGGCATAGGTGTCTCTGTCTATTGGAATGCCTCCATGTTGTTTCGAGAATATCCATAACTCGGGCATCCATCCTTCCTTCCACTTCTTTCATCCCTCGCTTCAATCGCTTCTTTCTTTTTCACCATAGGTACAACAGAGTTTTGGAGTGGCAGAGTCATCGGGAGTTTGCTTGATAATATCAATGTGACAAGACCTTGTTGAGGGTTTTAGCAATCATCAAGGTCACATCTTTCGAACCTTCCCCAACAGACTTCCCTTTCTTCTCTCTTATTACTTCTCACTGTCTTTCCTTCACAAATGTTCCTCCTTCTCTCGACTTCGATCCCTTCAGCGCTTTTAGGTATTCCTCTTCCCCTTTTTGGCATCATCAAAGGAGAGATGAACCCCTGAAACAAGCTAGCAAGCAAGAAGTCTAGTCTGTTGATAGCCGAGTTCTGCTTCGAATCTTCTGCGGAATATGCTGCACGGAACTCAGTGCGGGTGGCGTTGGATTCAACTACTACCAACTTCATCTCAGCCATGAGAAGACTGAATTTTCGATCCATATTCTCTTCCACGCGCAGGAGCTTGTTCTTATTGTGTTCACGCAGCAGCTTTATCTCTGTGGTGTGAGATTCATGCATTTGTTGGATGTGCTCTTGCAATTTTGTCTTTGCATCATCATTCTCAGCCCGCCAGACTAGCAACTCGTTGAACAATGTCCTGAAATATCGAGCTTGTTCCACACGCATTGTCTGCTGCTGTTGCCACCACTCCCGGATCCTGACTATTATGCCTCGCAAATCAGCAGTAAGGTTGGCGCCTCTGTTATCCAGCCTCATGTCCAGTGAGGCCTGGTGCCTCGCCATCTTTTCAATCTCAGCAAATAAGGCTTTGAAAACTTCTCGAACTTCAACTGTCTCCTCTGTTTTAGCCGACGCCAAATAAAAGTCATAGTCACTGAACAATGGTGTCGATGGAATAACAGGGTCGTCTGCGGGAAGCGCTCGCGATCTCTATCGATTCTTCGGGGAGGTCGGGTACCTCCAGAGAGAAAGGAAATGATTCTACAAAAGGATCATCACGTGCAAGTGGAATCTGTTCAATGATGAATGGTGCTCGTGAAGTCCCCTATGAGTCGAACCGCTGCGGCTTGGGGAGCCTGCGCAGTGGACTCTGTTTGTTGTGGTGGGTCATTGTGAAGTCGACCCGACTTGCTTGAGCCTCGGTTGTCTCAACAGTCTCTCAACGGCTTGTCGGTCTCAACCGGTTTTTCCAAATGAGTTGATCGGTCCTCGACCTTATCGAAGCGTCATCGGACGATGACGAGATTGCCATGGGTGGCTCATCATCAAAGTTGAATGTTTGGCGAGTAGTCTTGAGGTCAGACTTACTCGTGGTTGGAACATCCTCACCGGTGAGTCTTTTGGATCGCAATAGGGGATGACTCGGCCATCTTCACCTTCGGATCCCGGAAAAGTTACATCGATTATCCTAGGAGTTGTGAAGAGCACTTATCTCCTTTTCTCGATGGATCAATGATGGCGGGAGGGATGTTCTCACCTCGATCTCTTTACCCCGGAAGTCTCAACTTCCCGTTGGCCTTCATTACCTCCTGCAGCCTCAATCGCAGCGGAGGCCTGACATCCCCTTCCACAAAGTGTCACCGTCTTGGGGGTCTTCGTGGTGGCATCCACCGAGTCTCAACTCCATGGATTGCACTTTCGCATGCAGTGTTAACTCCCGGCGCGCTTCCTTCCTCGTGCCTCGACCGCATCAACAACGTCATTGGCTCGCAGAGCGATTGGCACCTCTCACCGAGACAGTCTCAATCGCCTGAGCCTCGTTGATGACAACTTGCTGTATTCTATGATTGTTCCTTCTCCACTTTGCCTCCGAGATTCATTATGGAGTCAACCGCAGCATCCTCCGACCTTGCCTGCAGGTGGAGGGAGTTTCCCCCACCGGTGGCCACCGAGTGACTTGGAATGGGGTCACTCGTCTCCGGACTCCCTACTGCTCCCATTGAGTATGCAGCCGTTGGGGCGGGTAAGACACCTTCATTAGGGGTGTGCTCGATCGGGTCCCCACAATCCCGGTTCATCGCCATTTCCTTAACACCTTCCTCCGAATGAGTCGGGAAGTGGTGGCGCAAACAAGAGTGGCAATCTGCCGCACCACTCCCATGGGATCAACTTCCACCGTGATGTGGAAGACTCCCCGGTCCTTCCAACATCCTTTGCTCATGTAGGGCTCGGATTCCCGCATGGCTTGCTACATCTCTAATTCTTGTGTAGCAAAGAAGGGTCCGTGATCATCATCTTCACTCCCGGAGAAAATGTCGAGATGAGGATGTGTATGTTCAAAGGTGGTTCCAAAAAAGGACAAAGATTGGCCTTTTTCACGAGCCTCGCTTCCTCTCGCTGTCTCTCCTTCTCCTTGTCCTTGAAGATCTGCAAGATATCTCGTGCGATTTTCTTCATCCAAAGATTGGACCACAAAGTGGTCACTCCAAGAAAGTTCAACAGCTCCTCTTCTTCTTCGATAAACTCCGGTCTTTGGAACTGTTCCTGGATCGACTCAACTTCCACTTCCTCCACTCTCTCAGATAATTTTGGATGTCCGGATAAGGTGGGGATAGGATCATCACATCATCATCATCTCTATCATCTTCTCCTTGTTGTCCCTCGTTCTCGGGGATAGAAGGTAGCAAGCTTTGGTGCTCCATACCGTCGTTCAGCGTCTCAAATGCATTGAGGGGATATAACCCCGTCAACAAAGTAGTTTGCTTTCTCGCTACTTCTTGTGTCTCACTGTCGAACTACAATTGTGTCTTCGATTTGCCTATGTTGATCGCCTTTCACAGACTTGGTCATTTTCATCAATAATTTCGAGACTCTACTTCTCCAAAGAGTCTCCCCAGATATCTGTTTAAGCCGAGTGGCCAACTCACCCGGTTTCTCAAGCTCGGGCGCTTGAAGATCCTCCTTCTTCTCTTTGTTTGTACCGAGAGGACTTCCTCGGTTCGGATAAGGTTTCTTTTGAGTCTTGGGTGGCGGGGCGGTGCCGTTGTCTTCTTCTTCGAGGAGTTGGCCATCGTGGCTTATCATTCTCCTTTTCTTGACGATCGGAGAAGGTATTTGAGATTCCTTCTCCGCCGTGCGCCGCTGGGGGGGAGACACGGCTGCGGGAGCGGTGACTCACCGTAGGGGCATGAGTCGATTTCTTTTTCTTTGCAGGCAGGGGCGATCTTCTTGGCAACTGGGAGCGGCCTTCTTTTGAGGAGGGGAGAGACAATCAGATCATCGTGGTCACCGATTCCCCTCACTCGTGACGCAGCTCTCTTAGCGTAGGCTCTCTTCTGCGCGCCAGAGAGGTTTGATCGAAACATCTCTTGTTTACATGGAACGCCTTTCCATGTCGAAGAGGGACTTCCTTTACTTCCATCATTCGCCAATCACCAGGCCGTATCCTGGGAACCTCCAAATGTACCATCCTCCTTGAAGGATTTATTCCCAACATTCTCGCGAGTCTGCGTATACAAACTCGGCCCGTTCACTTTCTTCTCTTCAATGATCGCAGCCATCACGATCAACTTTGCTTTAGACAACTCGGTCAAAGCTCCCAAATTTGATATCTATGCATTTGGCAACGATGTCCAGCAATTTGTGGTAGTCCTCCTCCAGCAGCCTCTTATTAGCTGTATAGACTACTTTCGCACCACAGTCGGACTTGGCTACTTCCTTCCAAGCGAGCTGGTCGACATCGCCTTCATAAATTCCTGGCACTCCTTCCACCGGTAACAAGCAGTGTTCTGCTAGATCCTTGGTAGTAATAGTGAACTCCTTTCCATGAACAGAGGACTTGATGCCCTCATCGTGAACCTCAGTGTTCACGTAGAACTGTGCGACCTCTTCTACGTAGGTCATTGGGAACTCCATCATCAAAAAGGTCTTAATCCAGATTTTTCCAGTTTCTCAGCAATCTTCTTCACGAGGATGTTGTCGGCCCCTTGTTTAACCATACCATTGAAGTCCACAGTAGACCCGGTGTCGATTTGCTTTCCTAGCTTGACAAAATCATGAGTAGATGTCATTTCGAGATGTATTACTGAACGAAACATGAAAACTGAACTGAGGATTGATAGGGTTTTGGGAGAAAATTTTTTGCTTTTGCTTTCGAGAGAGAGATGAGCAGTTTTGGGTAAAGTGAGTGAGAATCGGACGAAAATGGTTTAAGTATGGTTTATGAAAGGACGTGCGGGTGGTTTTTGAAATTTGATCAAGATCAACGGCTTAGATCTTGCACGCCGATTAGCATTTAAGTTCTCGCATTTAATGCGCGGCAAAGATTTATATCCAATCATAAGCTTGGTGTGCGACTTTTTTGACTGTACACGTCATAATTATGCTGACGTCATTCTTAAAAACATTCCCGCTTAGTAAAAACGACCGCGTTTTTGTCACTTTGCTCATAAATGACTCAGCTTACTCCTTAGCTGATTCAATCCTTCTTCTCGCTATTCTCCTTGTGACTCAGCTGTTAGCTAACTCGGTACAGCTGACTTTCTGATACGGCTGATTCACTTAGCTGAATTACGAGTTCACCTCTTTTTCCTCTTTTCATGTTTTCATCTCTTTTCTTTGAGTCTTCTGAGTGTCAACTCAGCTCAATTAACCCTAATTCATGCTTGAGTTCTTCAAATCTTGACTCACATAATGGTTTTGTGAAAATGTCAGCCAACTATTTATCAGTTGAAATATATTCCAAGGTGATGTCCTTCTTTTCAACATGATCTCTTATGAAGTGATATCTGACATCAATGTGCTTTGTTCTTGAATCCAACACAGGATTTTGAGTGATTGCAATTGCACTTGTGTTATCACACATAAATGGAATTTCTTTTTCCTCAACCTCATAGTCTCTCACCATTTGTCTCATCCATAAGACTTGGGCACAACAAATTTGCCCGCAGCTATGTATTCTCGTTCACTGTGGAGGTGGCTATTGAATTTTGCTTCTTGCTAAACCAGAAATTAGCTTATTTCCAAGCATTTGACATGTGCCTCGAGGTGCTCTTCTTGTCAACTCTACATCCAAAGATAGTCGAGTCCGAATAACCAATTAGCTTGAATCCACCTTCCTTGGATACCATAAGCCAACTTCTTGGCTTCCATTCAAATATCTCAAAATTCTCTTGGCTACGATCATGTGGCTTTCTTTTGGAGCGATTGAAATCTTGCACATACACCTACAACAAAGGTGATGTGTGGCTCGCTTGTTGTGAGATAGAGCAATGATCCAATAAGTGCTCAGTATCTTGTTTGATCTACAAGCTTGCCATCCGCATCCATATCCATTTTGATGATGTATTCATTGGTATTTTCACGAGAAGACTTCTCTTCCATACCGAATTTCTTCACTAAATCTCTCGTGTATTTTGTCCGACTTATGAAAGTTCCATCCTTCACCAAGTTTCACTTGAAGTCCAAGGAAGAATGTCGACTCTCCCATCATGCTCATTTCGAATTTGCTTTGCATGAGATTTGAAAATTTATCACACAGACTCTTTGTTTGTGGATCCAAAGATGATATCATCCACATATATTTGAACAAGCAAAGATACTCTTCCTATCTTGAATTCTCAAGAGTGTTCTGTCCACTTTGCCTTTTGTGAATCCGTTCTCGATCAAGAATTGTGACAATGTATCATACCATGCTCGGGTGCCTGTTTCAACCCATATAGAGCTTTCTTGAGTTTGTATACTTTATCTCCAAGAATCTTCTCGCTCAAATCCTGGAGGTTGTTCAACATAAACCTCTTCTTCTAATAAACCATTAAGAAATGCACTCTTTACATCCATTTGATATATAATAAAGTTCTTGTGAGCTGCATAGGCAAGAAACATCCTTATGGCTTCCAATCTTGCCACAGGAGCAAATGTTTCATCAAAATCTATCCCTTCTTCTTGGCAATATCCTTTGGCTACCAATCTTGCTTTGTTTTACCACATAAACCTTCCTCATTCATCTTGTTTCTGAACACCCATTTAGTGCCAATAACATTTTGATGGGTAGGTCTTTGAACCAATTCCCACACTTTATTTCTTTCAAACTGATTCATCTCTTCTTGCATAGCTTGAATCCAATGTGTGTCATCCAATGCTTGAGACACATCTTTTGGTTCTATTTGTGAGATGAAGCATGTGAACATTGCTTCTTGTTGAGTTACGATCTCGTTTTGACACCTTCTCTTACATCTCCAATGACTAGTTACGTGGATGGTCTCTCAACCATCTTACATCGGGTTGGAGTAAGTTAGCCGGATTCGATCGTCTTGCGGCTATGTTATTTTGATCACTCTCTCATCATCACTTAGCTGCAAATTTTCCTACTTTTTTTTGAGACTCAACTATCTCATCTTCTTTTTTATAATTCCAAATTGACTTCAACATAGGGACTCTTCGCATGGTTGGTTGATTTAGCTTATCACCGACTCTTCAATGTCTTCTCCATTTACATTGGGCTCATCGAACACCACATGGATGGATTCTTCTATAACCATAGTCCTCTTGTTGAGTACTCAGTAGGCTTTGCTTTCACCGAGTATCCCAAGAAGATACCTTCATCGACTTTAGCATCAAAAGCCTTTAAATTATCTTTGCCATTGTTATGGATGAAGCATTTGCATCCAAATATTCTAGAATATACAATATTTGGCTTTCTCCCCCCCAAATCTCATAGGAGTCTTTGTAAGTCAGTCTGTTTATCATGCATCTATTTTGAGTATAGCATCTTTGTGTTTATTGTTTCACCCAAAATCTTTTAGGTAGCCCCCGCTTGACTAACACGGTCCTTGTCTTTGCTTCTTTAAGAGTTCTTTCCTTCTTTCTCGCAACTCCATTTTGTTGTGGAGTCCTTGCTGCAGAGATAATTCATGACCAATACCATTTTCAATACAAGATCGAGTGATTATACCATTGACAAACTCGGTTCCTCCATCGATCTTATTTTGATAATGGTTTGACTCTTCTCATTTTGGATTCTTTTCATCAGTTGTGGTAGTTTCTGCAGAGTTTCTTTCTTCTTACACATGAATATTGTCCATGTATATCTTGAGTAGTCATCTACTACCACCAAGGTGTATTTCTTCCCACTTATGCTAGCTGGTTCAACTGGACCAAATAGATCCATATGTAGCAGGTGCAATATTCTAGTTGAAGATGGACATGTCTTTTCTTTGAATGATGATTTGATTTGCTTTCCCATCTGGCATGCATCACATACACTTTCCTTCTTGTACACTGAGTCTGGAAGTCCTTCTACAAGATTGCTCCCTACAAGTTTGTTAATTGTTTTGAAATTCAGGTGACTCAGCTTCTTGTGCCACAACCAACTAGATTCGGCTGTGCTCTTTGCTAGCAGACAAGTGCTTGGTGTTGCAGCTGACCAATCTACCACATACATGTTCTTTTGTCTGCATCCTTGTAGCACAACTTCATTGGATTCAGGGTCCTTGATTTGGAATATACCCATGTTGAATCCAACATTATAACCCTTGTCACAAAGTTGGCTAATGCTTAGCAAGTTGAAGTTGAGTCCTTCAACATATGCAACATCTGTGATTTCTAATCCATTTTTCTTGATGGATCCAGCGCCCCTTATTTCTCCTGGAGCTTCATTTCCTCCAAATATGACTTTTGCACCTCGACTTCCTTGAATTTTGACATATTTTTCTTGTTTCTGTCATATATGTCCGGAACAACCACTATCCATGTACCAGGTTCCTTGGCACTCGCTTGTTCCTTGAACCCGCAATCAAGGAAATTAGATTTTAGGTACCCATATTTGCCTGGGTTACGAGGGGTTAGTATTATAAGATGATCCAACCATCCTATAGCCAAATGATTTGACTCTAAGAGGTTGCCATCTATCGATGCCATAATCATAATTAACTTTAGCAAATTGCTTGGGGTTCTAGGTTCATACAACTGTCTCTTTTGTCTCGTATGCCTGTGAATGTGTTTTAGCAATTCTTTGTATTTGGGTAGTTGTGATATCTCTCGATGTAGTGCCTAGGTGCATAAGTGTCTTTGATGATAGCTCTTATGCTTTTGGAATGGCCTTTGTTGAGTTTTAGGCCTTTGCCATTTAAGCTTATATTCCATAGATCTTTGCTTTAGTTCACATTATTCCAATCAACTTGGCTTGGTAGTTTCTACCATTCCCATCATATATATTTCTTTTATAGAATTTCTGGACTTTTGGTAGCTCTGTTTCTTCTTTACAAAGTATTTCCTATTTGGAGTTTCTTTGAGGAACTTGGCCGATTTCTTCTCAACAGTCCTCTCAAAGACACTCAACTAGCAGCTTTTCCTTTTCCTTTATAACCAAGGCCGCTTTGCTTGTGATTGTGCTTTGGAATAAATGTGTGTGCACCATTTGGAGTTTTGGATTTTTGAGATACTTCATTACTTGAAGATCCTTTTTCCAAAATCACTTTTGGAGCTTGACATAGCACAGAGGAATTAAATCCTAAGCATGTCTTGTCTCCACATTCTCTTTGACTCATAATAAGGTCATCCAAGGATTTAGATGCCTTAGTGAATGAGGCAATCACATTTTTGAGGTCATTCTCCCTCTTTTCTATAGCAGCTATTTCTGCTATTAACTTAGCATTTTCAGCCTTTAGACTTTTATTCTCATCATCTATTTGACTTAGAGTACTCAGCTCCTTAGTCAGCTGAGAGTTTTGGCTCTTGAGTAGGCTGTTTTCCTCATTTAGTAGTGTGTGTGAGGATTTAATGTGTTCAAAGTCTTTCATCATTTTGCCTAATGAATCATAAAGATCAGTGGGTGATGAAGTGTGTGTGTCACAGTCACTATCACTAGAATCTGAGTGTGATGAGTTAGAGTGTACCTCATCTTCTTGGTCAGGTTGGTCTTGTTCCTTGGCCATTAAACAAATCAAGGCTTCTTCTTCGTCAGTCACTTGAGTAGTCGGCTTCACTACTCTCTGATCACCATTTGTGTCTTTTGACTTGGCTTGTCTCGGCCGATCTCTGCTGACCAACATTGCCTTTTTCTTTTCTTGTCTTCTTTCTCTGAAGACCTTTCTTTCCTCTTCATTCCTGTATTTGTTGACTACAGGATATGGGCAATCAATGGCATAGTGACCTGGTTGTCTGCAGTTCCAGCATAGATTTTCAACCTTTTGATCATCTCTTTCCATTCTAGGATTGTCACCCTTTGATATTCAACTTTTTGATGATATGCTCTCTTGGTTGGTCTATCTTCCCTTGACTTGGAGGAGCCGAGTGTCTTCGGAGGATTCACCCTTGCTCTCTTTGTAGTTCTTATTGAAGAACTTGTTAAACCTTTTAACCATCGGGGCTATTTCCTCTTGGTCAATGACTTCTTTGACCTCAACTCTCTTGCCATCCTTAACAATTAGAGCAAATTTGTTTTGGGCACAAATTGTCTCCTCTTGGTCTTTTCTTCTCGGCTCAAATTCGTAGGCCTTGAGATCTGAGAATAGCTCATGGTTGGATGTCTTGGATAGGTCCATGGAATGCCTCAGTGCCATGACCTTCATTTCCCATTCAGTTGGGAGACTTCTTAGAATCTTCATACACATTTCCTTCTGTGTATATTCTTTTCCAAGTGCGAGATAGCTCATTGGTAATTTACGTGAACCGAGCATCCAAATGATCCAAGGTCTCTCCTGCAAGCATTTTAAAATTTTCAAATTTTTGTACAAAGAACATATAGTTTATTTTCCTTGATTTGCTCGAGCCTTCACAAATCAAGGTTAGCTTGTCCCAGATTTCTTTAGCCGTTTTGCATGATTTGACTTTATTGAACATGGCTTTGTCCAAAGTTTTGTAAAGAATGTCCTTGGCCACATTGTCCAAGTTATATCTTTTCATGTCATCATTTGTCCATTCGATCTCGGTTTTTCAACCATAGCCGATGCGGGAGCAACATCCTCTTCACCTTCAACAGCATCTCTCCTTACATTGTTCACTTTTAAAATTTGCGTAAAGGCCCATCTTCTATCACTATCCATATTTCATCGTGTAATCTTTGATAGATGAGCACTCGCATACGAATTTTCCAATCATCAAATTCCTCAATAGTGAACATAGGGATGCGTGTCAAATTTGCTTCCATGATAATAACTTTGCTATCAAAAGAGTTTTGAAAGATCAAGAATCAAACAATCTTTGAAAGATTTGGAGATCTAGTTCGAACTAACCGGTCGGAAGGCTCAATGAACCAACCGCTCTATACCACTTGTAGGTCCCAAGGGGTGTGAGTGTAAGGTTTAGAAGGGGGGTTGAATAAACCTTACCAACTTTTCAAATTTAGTCCTTTTAAATTCGAGTTAATACTACACAAACTAAGTCCTTGATGGAAATCTAAGTTAGTTAATCGGTGGAGTTAGTCACTCAATAGACTCGATCGAGCCGTTGATAGAATAACTCAATTTGTTTTGACTAAAGACTTAACTTGACTGTGTGATATGTTTTTCAATGGAAGACTTAACACCCTTGATTTTGGTTTAAGTTTGTTTCAATACTTGGTTTTAGCACTTTGTTGATTATCAATTAGATAGCAAATTTATCAAATAGATATAAATGTAATATGCGAGAAATTAAAGTCTTTGAAAATGTAAATAACACAATAAGTTTTTATAGAGGTTCGAAGATGGGGTAATTCTTCTACTCCTCTCTTCTCCAACTCTGGAGGAATCCACTAAGTATTGATCAATATACGAGTGGTTAACAGATCCCGGATACAAGTCTTGATCACACAACCGACTTGATCCTTTGGGACTCGATCTGGAGATGCCTTGGTCACACAAACTGCTTCTCATACGACTCAACTTCTTCACAGGGCAGCTGCCTTGCTACTACAACCCACTTGCTCAAGTTCCATGGATTTGATCACGAAGCCCTCCAAATAACTTAAGTCTGGTTCGACCTTGAACCTTCCTACAATCCTTCGTGGAATGTAGACCCCTTGATTCTTTAAATGTTTCCTCTTCAACTGATTGAAGTCGTCTTTCCTTCACATGTGAGTGTAGGATTGATTTCCTTCGTAATGTAGGCTTGAGGATTGAGCGTTCAATAACTTGACAATATTTCAGGTTACAAATGTTTCTTTCTCTTTGTATTCAATTCTCGGATGGTCAAGGTAACCTTTTCTCAAATAAACTCCTCGGCCTTTTTATAGTGGTCTTTCAACAATCCGCCCGTTGAAGAGATAGGCTTGTTTTTGAAAGTCACTTGTGGTCGTTGGCTTGTCTTGTTTGCGCTTCTTGGAATTGACATTTCCTCGTATACATGATCCTTCACTTTTCATTGATCGACACATGTGCGATGCTTCCCATTGGTTTATTCCTTTTGCACGCTTCGGGATCATGCACTTTAAGAAAGGTAGTATGGAAGTATTACTTGTTTAAGTAATTCTCTTGATTTACGTTCAACGGATCTCTTTCAGTTATCTCGACTTGACTGCATTTCCTTGCCTTCCCCAGGTGACTTTGAGTCAGCTTCCAATCATTGGATGACTCTTCTGTCACTTCAACTTGAGACTTGGCTATCTTGAGTTGACTTGACTGATACTTCACTCACCACCGCATCTCACCAGCACCCTTCATCGAGTTCCTATCTTCTTTCTTTGCCATACTCGGCTACCTCACAGTGAGTCTTCCTTCTAGTCTCCAGTTGTCTTCTTGCATGTTCAGGCATAGCTGACTTAACTCAGCTCGACCAGCCTTATCTATTACAATGCAATTTACAACAAAAATGGGGTGCCAACTTCCTATTCTAAGTTTTACATGGCATTCATCAAAATCTACAAAATAATTTCCCAACACGAACGTCAGCGTTGAAATGGACTGTTTGCAGGTTGTGAGAGGACTCCATAGCCAATCAAGAAATCTATCCTATCTCGGTAACCTGCTGACAGATGTCCACACCATAAGCCATAATTTTTCCTCCATCAATTTCTCCTATATAACCAGAAAGGCTAATGCATTAGCCCACAACTTAGCACAATTTGATTTTTCTCGATCCTGTGATGATGTGTATGTTGGTGATTTACCCCAAAAGTTGTGTTCTCTATTATTAGTTTGAATGAAATTTTTACTTTCCTCAAAAACAAAAAAAACAAACTTGAACCACTCTTCCAATGACACTCTCACCAAAATCTGCCATTATTGTATTAGTCTTGCGAACAGGATCATGAACAACTTTGAAACTAGTTGGCATAGAAGCTTTACCAAGTTTGAAACTATTTATCTTTTTTTCCCACCCTTGAAGCTGAATTGTCTTCAATAGGAAATTCTTAACAATAGCAGGCTCACCATTCATTAAAAAGGCCAGTGCACTTGTACCAAAACTCGAACAAAAACCTGCATTCCATTTCAATCAAAAATTGAGGGAATGATCATATCAATATTTTGTTGGAATTTGGTTATGATAAATTGGGTGTTGACCCAATTTTGACCAAATATTTAAGTGGTTTCCATTAGTGAAAAATAGAAATAAATTATTTGTTAATATTCTATTAAGTGAGTAGATAAGAATAACATTTTTAATTTCTCAAAACTAATTCCGGGTGAATAAGAAATTAATGATAGAAGTTAGCCACTTAAAACTAGAAAATAGTATGGAAAATGAAAAATGTGGAGAAGGAGAAAAACTCCATCCCACATAGGAGGAAAAGCCAAAGTTTGCTTAATTAATAAATCTCAAGTTAGACAATTGGGTTTGGGCCCTTGGGGCACCAAAATTTTTAAAGTAGTGAGGACCAACATGCTTGTGGGTTTGGTTCAAAACACACGCGCGCGCGTGCCGCCGCCACTCCCCCGCTGGACGGCTCGGCTCCGCCCAGCCCGGGTCTGGGTCGTGGCTAGGGCTTCAAAGCCCTTATACTTTTTAGACCAAATTTATTTCAAACCCAATTAAAATATTAATTAATTATATTTAATTAATTAATTAAATCCAACTGTGGTGCGTGGAGGGCACCGCGCGCTGAGGCCAGAACTACCGCGCAGATAGTGAACTTAATTAGACACACGCGCAAGTGTGTGCGGACGAGCACGTCAACTGTTGCACCTGTTCGAGCAACCAGGTGCATTTTTTGGCTGTAGACATGTCTTTTCGACCCAGAAGACATGTCCTTTCCATCTGGCACCTTGATGCCTATAAATACAAGGCCCCTGCAGATGAAATCGGACACCAATATCATAAGCTAAAATCGAGTCATTGCATTACAACATATTGATTTCACTCCCTTCAAAAGCTTGAAAGTTTCAAACACTTTAGTTCGATGTAGTTTCGACTTTTGCAAGTGCTGCTAAGTGGAAATAGTAAAGTCGTTGTATCTTCGGGATGAGCGCCAGAACCGTAAGCACTTTGAATACGGGGCAATTTCGTCTTGTGGAGACTGTATATCGAATACAGGCCTCGACTTAGCCTACATATCCAAATACTTTGCCATTTCTTGTAAATAGTAAACCACCCAAACTACAATCGCAAGATGAACATCTACGTTTTTTTGTTTTCAAGATGATGACTTCCCTTTCATTCACTCTGATGGTTGCTGCTCCAGCACAATCAGAAACCTGCGAAATTCACCGGCGTTGATTTCAAACACTAGCAACAAAAGATACTCTTCTATCTCACTACCTTGGTGTGTCCTGTTTTCTGAAAAAAGACCCCCTACCATTGGCGATGAAGAATCCGACAACCAAAGGCCGATCGATGTGGATACTTGGCATAACAGCGATTTCCTTTATTGGAACAATGTTTTGAACGGGGGCTAGATGACACCCTCTATAACGTCTATAGTTCGTTCAAAACGTCCAAAGAGTTGTGCGACTCTTTGGAGAAGTAATATAAAATAGAAGATGTCGGCACAAAGAAATTTATTGTCGGTAAATTTCTGGATTATAAGATGGTTGACACCAAGACGGTGATAATCCAAGTGCAAGAAATTCAGATCATACTTCACGACTTAGTGTCTGAAGGGATGATTCTGAGTGAGTCGTTCCAAGTGGCCGCGATTATAAAAAAATTACCGCCATCGTGGAAAGATTTTAAGAACTACCTCAAACACAAGTGGACGGAAATGAGGCTTGAGGATTTGATAGTTCGACTTTGGATTGAGGACGACAACCGTGATTTTGATTGGAAATCGACAATTGTGGGAGTGTGACCACACTTTATGGAACACCAGTGGAGCTTCTGTTGCATTTTTAAATATAACAGAAGGTGTTGCCAAAAGTGTTGTAACACCAAAACCACAGTTGCATGAAGTGTTGGCCAAAGTGTTGTAAGACTAGAGGCAAACACACTAACAAGTTAAGTCCAAAGTGTTACTGAAAATGTGATAACACCGAAGGTTACAGATTCTATAAAAGGTTCTATAGAGTTGTTGGATCTAAGGTCTGGAATCTTTTAGAACAAGGTTCAAACTGGATTATTGGGACAATATTCTAACAAAATAAAAGGGAAGTGGCCGAGAGCCATAAAAGTTCTTGATAATCTTGTGTTGAACAAGGATACCAGAAGTTGGAAAGAGAAGCCTTACTTTAGCAAACCACATAAAGGATAATACCTTGAAGTGTGGGGGTGCTTTGGCTAAAGTAAAAGCACCCAAGACACTAAATTCAACATTCGTGATATAAATGATGGTACGATCATTAAATCAAAGAAATATTGTATTTATAAAAGGTGTCTTTTCTTGTAAAGGAAAGAGATAAGTCTAGACCTATTCGTCAAAGACACAATACCATTAGACATTTGTTTTCGAATGGGGTTATTTCGGTTGACTACGTGAAATCAAAGGAAAACCTTGCGGATCCACTTACAAAAGGCATAAATCGAGATCAATTGTATAAATTGTTAAGGGGAATGGGTTTAGAATCCACAAAATAAAGAATATTCATAGCGGTAACCCAACCTTGTAAATTAGAGATCCCAAGACCTTGGTTCAATGAGACAACTAAGTTATGAATGTTCAGTTGAACACTTGGAAAATGTGTTAGCTCATTCCCGAAACTTTCAAGTGAAATAGAAACCTGTTGAATGTGGTGAGGTTAAGTTTGAGACTTTTAATGATTCCTATACTGAAAGGTGGAGTATGACAGGATGCTCTTCAATAGGAGATCACCTATATAAGTGAGAAGTAATGGCCGCTTCAAAGAAACACTTATGAATTTAAGATATGGTCCAGGGCCGAAATGGACACAACGTGAGAACAACAAGTATTAGAATTGTTATTGTGTAAGTATTAGTATCTCAGTTTACACAAACGGCTGAGAAGTTCAAGACATCACGTCACTAAGCAGCTAGTAAATCAGATAGTATTTTACTAAGGAAGGTTCAAAGCCACAAGCTATCTATCCAGATGCAATAACAGTTCGCCGAGACTTTCAAGTGAATCTGCATGCACTTATGCATTAATTTCATTCATGTGGGGGATTGTTGAATTTGGTTATGATAAATTGGGTGTTGACCTAATTTTGACCAAATATTTAAGTGGTTTCCGTTAGTGAAAAATGGAATTATATCATTTGTTAAAATTCTACTAAGTGAGTAGATGAGAATAGCATTTGGAATTTCTCAAAACCAATTCCAGGTGAATGAGTAATTAATGCTAGAAATTTGCCACTTAAAACTAGAAAATAGAATGGAAAATGGAAAATGGAAAATGTGGGGAAGGAGAAAAGCTCCATCCCACATACGAGGAAAAACCAAAGTTTGCTCAATTAATAAATCCCAAGTTGGACAATTGGGTTTGGGCTCTTGGGGCACCAAAGTTTTTAAAGGGGTGAGGACCTACATGATTATGGGTTTGATTCAAAATATACGCGCGCGCGCGCCGCCGCCCTTTCGCCGGCCGGCTTGGCCTGACCCGGTCCAGGTCATGGCTTGGGCTTCAAAGCCCTTATACTTTTTGGACCAAATTTATTTAAAACTCCTTTAAAATATTAATTAATTATTTTCAATTAATTAATTAAATCCAATTGGGGTGCGCGCGCGCACTGCGCGAAGTGAACCTAATTAGACGCGCGCGCAGGTGTGCGCGGACGCGCACATCTGAACTGTTGCACCTATTTGAGCAACCAGGTGCATTTTTTGGTTGTAGACATGTCTTTTGGCTCCAAAAGACATGTCATTTCCATCGGCACCTTGATGCCTACAAATACAAGGCCCCTACAGATGAAACTGGACACGAAAATCATAAGCTAAAATCGAGTCATTGCATTACATCATATTGATTTCACTCCCTCCAAAAGTTTGAAAGTTTCAAACACTTTAGTTTGTTGTAGTTTTGACTTTTGCAAGTGCTGCTAAGTCGAAACAGTAAAGTCGTTGTATCTCAGGGACGAGCGTCAGAACCGTAAGCACTTCGAATACGGGGCGATTTTATCTTGCGGAGACTGTATCAAATACAGTTCTCGACTGTAGGTCCCAAGGGGTGTGAGTGTAAGGTTTAGAAGGGGGGGTTGAATAAACCTTACCAACTTTTCGATTTAGTCCTTTTAAAAGTGTTCAGAGTTAATACTTCAGAGCTGAGTCCTTGATGGATAGCTAATTTAGTTAATCAGCAGAGTTAGTCACTCAAAAGACTCGACTGAGCTGTTGATAGAATAACTCAGCTATTTTGACTAAAGACTTAACTTGACCGTGATATGTTTTTCATTGGAAGACTTAACACCCTTGAATTTGGTTAAGTTTGTTTTAATACTTGGTTTTAGCACTCGATTGATTATCAATTGGATAGCGATTCATCACAGATATAAAAATAAGATACAAAAATTAAAGTCTTTGAAATGTAAATGACACAATAAGTTTTTATAGAGGTTCAAGATGGGGTAAATCTTCTTCTCTCTCTTCTCCAACTCTCCCGGAGGAATCCACTAAGTATTGATCAATATACGAGTGGTTAACATCCAGATACAAGTCTTGATCACACAGTGACTTGATCCTTTGGGACTCGATCTGGAGATGCCTTGGTCACACAAACTGGCTTCTCGTGCGACTCGGCTTCTTCACAGGCAAAATTTGCTTTGCTACTACATCCCACTTGCTTAAGTTCCTTGGATTTGATCACGAAGCCCTCCAAATAGCTTAAGCTTGGTTCGACCTTGAACCTTTCTACAATCCTTCGTGGAATGTAGACCCCTTGATTCTTCAAATGTTTCCTCTTCAACTCGATTGAAGTTGTCTTTCCTTCACAGGTGAGTGTTGGATTGATTTCCTTAGTAATGTAGGCTTGAGGATTGATCTTGAATGACTTGAGAGTATTCTTAGTTACAGTTCAAATGTTAGCTTGAATATTCGTGGTTCAGGTCGGTAACCTTCTCTCGTCAGTGATTCCTCGGCCTTTTATAGTGATCTTTCAAAAATCTGCCCGTTGAAGAGATAGGCTTATTTTTTAAAGTCACTTGTGGTTGTTGGCTTGTCTTGTTGCGATCCTTGAATTTACGTTTCCTCGTATGAACGATTCTTGATTTTCGAGTTCGACACGGTGCGAGTGCTTCCCATTGGTTTATTCCTTTTGCATGCTTCGGGATGAGCACTTCAAGAAAGGTAGTATGGAAGTATTACTTGTTTAAGTAATTCTCTTGATTTACGTACAACGGATCTCTTTTAGTTATCTCGACTTGATCGCATTTCCTTGCCTTCCCCGGGTGACTTAGAGTCAACTTCCAATCATGGATGACTCTTCTCACTTCAACTTGAGACTTGGCTATCTTGAGTTGACTTGACTAATACTTCACTCACCGCATCTTAGCCGCACCTTGATCGAGTTCCTTTCTTCTCTTCTTTGCCACACTCACCGCCTCACAAATGAGTCTTCCTTTAGTCTCCATTGTTTCTTCTTGCATGTTCCAGGCATAGTGACTTGACTCACTCTACCAGCCCTATCTATTACAATGCAATTTATAACAAGAATGGGGTGCCAACTTCCTATTCTAAGTTTTACATGGCATTCATCAAAATCTACAAAATAATTTCCCAACAATTTCCCCCTTTTTGATGATGCCAAAACATAAAACATTCATACAATAATTAAATAGCAAAGATACATACAGACAAATGTAGAATCACAGAATGTATGCTTAGAATCGATCTTTTATTGATCATAACATTCTTGTACTTTACATAGCTGTGTTACAAAGTGTATCAGAGCTTGAACCAAAAGAAAATGTATCAGAGCTTAAATGGAACTTAAAGTAACCATGTTGTTCTATATCTACACAAGTATAGAAATTGTACAATTTTATTCGATGTACAGAAGACTTACATAGAATGTATTTACATAGTAAAATACATGAAGGGGTGGACATCAACACTTCATCTCCTTCGCTGCCTCCTTTCATCTCCTTCAGCTATGTCATCTTCTGACCTCTTTCTCTTTTTCTCATCTTCAGCTGCCTTCTTTTTCTCATACGCCTTCCGGGCAGCTTCATCTCTTCTCAGTCTTTCTTGTCTTTCCTCCCATAGCTGAGTTTGTCTCTTATTTTCCTCTTCAATTCTCTTCACATACTCAACATTATTCTTAGCCACTTGCAGTTGGCTATTTCACAATCAAATCGACCCAATAGATCCATCCTTTCTTTCCTGGATCTATATAATCAATGTTTTTGGGCGAGATCTAGGTCGAAACCTCTTCCTCCGCCATGCTTCTTCCTTCCGCTCTCGGGCGTGTATTGTCTTGGGGTCTTCTTTTTCCTAATGAGTGACTAGCAGAGTGACCAGCAGCAGAGTGACCGCCATGAGTCTGCTGCTCGTCACTTTCTTCACATAGTTTGAGACCCTTTTCCCAAGACAAATCCCGTGCTTGAGCCATGGACATGTTTGCGAAGTAACCTTCGAGATGCGAGCGTCTTGAATTCATCAACGATCTTGGCTCGGTTCCGACATCCGAAATGGCATAGGTGTCTGTCTATTGGAATGCCTCCATGTTGTTTCGAATATCCATAACTCGGGCATTCATCTTTCCTTCCACTTCCTTCATCCCTCGCTTCAATCGCTTTTTTCTCTTTTCAAATTTCTAGGTGCTGCCGCAGTGTTGGAGTGGCAGAGTCATCGGGAGTTTGCTTTGATGATATCACCAGTGACAAGACATTGTTGGGGGTTTTAGCAATCATCAAGGTCACATCTTTCGAACCTTCCCCCAACAAATTTTCCTTTCTTCTCTCTTCTCACTTCCTCACCGCCTTTCCCTTCACAACGTCCTCCTTCTCGATTTGAGATCCCTTCACGCTTTTTTAGGTATTCCTCTTCCCCTTTTTGGCATCATCAAAGGAGAGAGGAACCCTGAAACAAGCTAGCAATCATGAAGTCTAGTCTGGCGATAGTTGAGTTACGCTTCGAATCTGCTGCGGAGTATCTTTGCACGGAACTCGGAGCGGGTGGCGTTGGATTCACCGCTACCAACTTCATCTCGGCCATGAAAAGATCAATTTTCGATCCATGTTCTCTTCCACGCCGAGAGCTCGTTCTTATTATGTTCACGCAACATCTTTATCTCTGAGGTGTGAGATTCATGCATTTGTTCGATGTGCTCTTGCAATTTGTATTTGCATCAGCATTCTCAGCCCGCCGGACTAGCAACTTGTTGAACAATGTTCAAATATCGAGCTTGTTCCACACATTGTCTGCTGCTGTTGCCACCATTCCCGGATCCTGACTATTATGCCTCGCAAATCAGTAGTAAGGTTGGCGTCTATGTTATCCAGCCTCATGTCCAGTGAGGCTTGGTGCCTCTCCATCTTTTCAATCTCAAAAAATAAGGCTTTGAAAACTTCCCTCAACTTGTTTGTCACCTATGTTTCACCGACGCCAAGCAACGTCAAAGTCATAGTCGGCGGGAACAATGGTGTCGATGGAATAACATGATCAGTGTCCGTGGAAGTGCTCACGATCTCTAGGCGATTCTTCGGGAGGTCGTAGTACCTCCAGAGAGAAGGGAAATGATTCTACAAAAGGATCATCACGGGCAAATCGAATCGCTTCAATGATAATTGGTGCTCGTGAAGTTCCTGTGGAGTCGAACTCTGCTGCGGCTTGGGAGCTGCGCGATGGACTGTTTTCACCGTGGGTCTATTGTGCGGTCGACCCGACTTGCCGAGCCTCATCTGTCTTAACACTTCGTCGGTCTCACTTGTTTTTCCAAATGAGTTGGCGGTCCTCGGCCATATCGTGAAGCATCATCGGACGATGATGAGATTTCCATGGGTGGCTCATCATCAAAGTTGAATGTTTGGCGAGTAGTCTTGAGGTCGACTTACTCGTGGTTGGAACATCCTCGGCTGAGTCTTTTGGATCTCGCAATAGGGGATGACTCAACTTCATCTTCACCTTCGGATCCCGAAAAGTTACATCAGATTATCCTGGGAATGTGAAGAGCACTTATCTCCTTTTCGATGGATCAATGATAGGTAGGAGGGTTTCGTTCGATCTCTTTACCCCGGAAGTCTCAACCTCCCGTTGGCCTTCATTACCTCCTGCAGTCTCAATCGTAGCGAGGCCTTGACGGTCCCTTCGACGTGTCGGTACTGTCTTGGGGTCTCTTGAGGTGGCATCCACTGAGTCTCAACTCCGTGGATTGCACTTTCATTGCCAGTGTTAACTCCCGGGCGCTTCCATTCCTATGCCTCGACCGCATCATCGATGTCATTGGCCTGCGAGCGCTTGGCACCTCACCGAGACAGTCTCAATCGTCTGAGCCTCGTTGATGACAACTTGTTGTGTATTCTTGTTGTTGTTCCCTCTCCACTTGGCCTCCGAGATTCGTTGTGGAGTCACCGCAACATCCTCCGACCTTGCTGCCGCAGTGGAGGGAGTTTCCCCCTCAATCGGCACACCGGTTGAGTGACTTGGAGTGGGGTCACTCGTCTCGGACTCCCGGCTGTTCGCATTGAGTATTCACCGTTGGGGCGGTGGTAAGACACCTTCATTAGGGGTTGGCTCGACCGGGTCCCCACAATCCCGCCATCGCCAATTCCCTTAACACCTTCCTCCGAATGAGCCGGGAAGTGGTGGCGGCGACAACAATGGCAATATCTTTGCACCACTCCCATAGATCTATCTCCACCGTGATTTGGATGACTCCCCGGTCCCTCCATCATTCTTTGCTCATGTAGGATTCTCGGATTCTTGCATTGCTTGCTGCATTTGCAATTCTTCCGTGGCGAAGAATAGGGTCCGAGATCCTCATCACTTTCGATAGAATGTCGAGGTGAGGAGGTGTATGTTCTGTGGTGCCGGTGAGAGGGCGATCTTTGGCCTTCTCACGTGCCTCGCTTCTTCCTCGCCAATCTTTCTTTCTCCTTCTCTTTAAAGATATTTAGAATGTCCAAACAGTTTTCTTCATCAAGAGCTTGCACCACATTGGTCAATCCGAGGAAGTTCATCAGTTCGTCTTCTTCTTCAATGAATTCCGGTCTTTGGAACTGTTCCCTGGATCGACTCAGCTTCCATTTCCTCCATTCTCGTAGACGGTTTTGAATGTCTGGGTATGGTGGGGATATGATCATCACATCATTATCCTTGTCATCATCTCCCTGCTGTCCCTCGAGCTCAGAGATTGAGGTTAGCGAACGTTGGTGCTCGACATCTTCAGTAGCCTCCGTTACAGGTGGAGACAAAACCCTATCAATAGGTGATTCGGTTGTCTCAGCTATTCCTTGTTCCTCAGTTGTTCTGTCTACAGCTGGGTTTTCGAGTTGCCTCTGCTGATCGGCCTCAGCAGACTTAGCCGTCTCATCGATAACTTCTGGAGACTCTACTTCTCCAGCAGTCTCGGGTATCTTTTCCAGCTCAGTGGCAGACTCAGCCATCTTCTCAAGCTCGGAGAGCTTGGAAATTCTTCTTCTTCTTTTTGTTTTTACCAGAGGAACATCTAGTTCCACTTCCTCTGGTTCGTTGAAGGTAAATGCCTTCGCATTGTCTTAGAGGCAACTTTGCCTTCCTTGTTGTGGCGCTTCTCTTTTCTTGATCACCGGAGAAGGGATTAATGGTTCCTTCTCCACTGCGGCCGGGGGTAGGAGACACGATTGCGCGGGGGGGGTGACTCGGCTGCAGGGGAAGGTGCGGATTTCTTTTTCTTTCTTTGCAGGGGGGCAGCTTTCTTAGCAAAGATCTTCTTGGGAGGTGAGGAGGCGGTGAATCTTGACCTTCGGTCACCGATTCCCCCTCACTCGTGACGCCCTCTTGGCGTAAGCTCTCTTCTATGCGCCAGAGGGTTTGATCGAAACATCCTCTTGTTAACATGGAACGCCTTTCCATGCCGAAGAGGTACCCCTTTACTTCCATCATCCGCCAATCACCAGGCCGTATCCCAGGAACCTCCAAACGTACCATCCTCCTTGAAGGATTTGTTCCCAATATTCTCGCGAGTCTGGCCAGTATACAAACTTAGCCCAATTCACCTTCTTTTCTTCAATGATCGCAACCATTAGGATCAATTTAGCTTTGGACAATCGTCAAAGCCGCCAAATTTAATGTCTATGCATTTGGCAACAATGTCCATAATTTGTGGTAGTCCTCTTTCAGCAGCCTCTTGTTAGTCAGTAGAGACCACTTTCGCAAAGACAATCGGACTTGGCTACTTCCTTCCAAGCAAAGCAATCGGTCGGTCAACCTCGGCTTCATGAATCTCCGGCACTCCTTCCGCGCGCAAGAATAAGCAATGTTCTCGCCAAATCCTGGCGTGATGGTGAACTCTTTTCCATGAACAGAGGACTTGATGCCCTCATCGTGAATTTCGGCGTTCACGTAGAACTGTGCGACCTCTTCTACATAGGTCATCGGAAACTCTAATGTCAAAAACGGTTTCAACCCAGACGTTTCCAATTTCTCAGCAATCTTCTTCACGAGGGTGTCGTCGGACCCCTGTTTAACCATACCATCGAAATCCACAGTAGACCCAGTGTGGATTTGCTTTCCTAGCTTGACGAAATCATGAGTAGGTGCCATTTCTCAGTGTTTTACCAAACGGGACTTAGAAAATGATCTTGAGAAGTTATAGGGTTTTGAGAGAAAGTTTCTTTCTTTTGCCTTGAGAGAGATGAACAGTTTTGGTAAAGTGAGAGAAAATCGGACGAAATGGTATAAGTATGGTTTATGAAAGGACGTGCGGGTGGTTTTTGAAATATGATCAAAATCAACGGCTTAGATCTTGCACGCCGATTAGCATTTAAGTTCTCGCATTTAATGCGGCAGCATTTATATCCAATCATAAGCTTGGTGTGCAACTTTTGACAGTACATGTCATAATTATGTTGACGTCATTCTTAAAAACATTCCCGCTTAGTAAAAACGACCGCGTTTTTGTCACTTTGCTCATAAATAACTCAGCTTACTCCTTAGCTGATTCAATCCTTCTTCTCACTTCTCTCCTTGTGACTCGGCTGTCAGCTAACTCGGTATAGCTGACTTTCCGATACGGCTGATTCACTTAGCTGAATTAGGAGTTCAACTCTTTTTCCTCTTTTCGTGTTTCATCTCTTTTCTTGAGTCTTCTGAGTGTTAACTCAGCTCAATTAACCCTAACTCATGCTTGAGTTCTTCAAATCTTGATTCACATAATGGTTTTGTGAATATGTCAGCTAACTGCTTATCAGTTGAGATATATTCCAAGGTGATGTCCTTCTTTTCAACATGGTCTCTTATGAAGTGATATCTGACATCGATGTGCTTTGTTCTTGAGTGCAACACAGGATTTTGAGTGATTGCAATTGCACTTGTATTGTCACACATAATAGGAATTTCCTTTTCTTCAACTTCATAGTCTCTCAGCTGCTGTCTCATCCATAAGACTTGGGCACAAACAAATTTGCCCGCAACTATGTATTCTCGCTTTCAATTTGTAGAGGTGGCTATTGAATTTTGCTTCTTGCTAAACCAGGAAATTAGCCTATTTCAATCATTTGACATGTGCCTAGGTGCTTTTCTGTCAACTCTACATCCAAAGATAGTCGAGTCCGAATAACCAATTAGCTTGAATCCACCTTCCTTAGGATACCACAAGCCAACTTCTTGGCTTCCTTTCAAATATCTCAAGATCCTCTTGGTCATAGCCATGTGGCTTTCTTTTTGAAGCAGATTGAAATCTTGCACATACACCTACAAAGAAAGGTGATGTCCGCCTGGTTTTGTGAGATAGACCAATGATCCAATAAGTGCTCAGATCTTGTTTGATCTACATGCTTGCCTTCCGCATCCATGTCCATTTTGATGATGTATTCATTGGTATTTTCACGAAGACTTCTCTTCCATACCAAATTTCTTCATTAAATCTCTCGTGTATTTTTCCGACTTATGAAGGTTCCATCCTTCAGCTGTTTCACTTGGAGTCCAAGGAAGAATGTCAGCTCTCCCATCATGCTCATTTCGAATTTGCTTTGCATGAGATTTGAGAATTTATCACACAGCTCTTTGTTTGTGGATCCAAAGATGATGTCATCCACATATATTTGAACAAGCAGTATACTCTTCCCATCTTGAATTACTCTTCCCATCTTGAAGAGTTCTATCCACTTTGCCTTTTGTGAATCCGTTCTTAGTTAGGAATTGTGATAATGTATCATACCATGCTCTGGGTGCCTGTTTCAATCCATATAAAGCCTTCTTGAGTTTGTATACCTTATCTCCAAGAGTCTTCTGCTCAAATCCTGGAGGTTGTTCAACATACACTTCTTCTTCCAATAAACCATTAAGAAATGCACTCTTTACATCCATTTGATATACAATAAAGTTCTTGTGAGCTGCATAGGCAAGAAACATCCTTATGGCTTCCAATCTTGCCACAGGGGCAAAAGTTTCATCAAAATCTATTCCTTCTTCTTGGCAATACCCTTTGGCTACCAATCTTGCTTTGTTTCTTACCACAGAGCCTTCCTCATTCATCTTGTTTCTGAACACCCAATTAGTGCCAATAACATTTTGATGGGTTGGCCTTTGAACCAATTCCCACACTTTGTTCCTTTCAAACTAATTTAGCTCTTCTTGCATGGCTTGAATCCAATGTGTGTCATCCAATGCTTGTGACACATCTTTTGGTTCTATTTTTGAGATGAAGCAAGTGAACATTGCTTCTTGTTGAGTTCTGGATCTAGTTTTTACACCTTCTCTTACATCTCCAATGATTAGTTACGGTGGATGATCTCTCGGCCATCTTACATCGGTTGGAGTAAGTTAGTCGGATTCAATCATCTTGCAATTTGTGTTATTTTGATCAGCTCTCTCATCATCACTTAGCCGCATTTTCCAAATTGTCTTTGAGACTCGGCTATCTCATCTTCATCGGACTTATTAACTCCAAACTTGACTTCAACATAGGGACTCTTACGCATGGTTGGTTGATTCACTTATCACTCTTCAATGTTTTCTCCATTTACATTTGGTTCATCAAACACCACATGGATGGATTCTTCTGTAACCATTGTCCTCTTGTTGAGCACTCTATAGGCTTTGCTTTCAACTGAGTATCCTAAGAAGATACCTTCATCAGCTTTAGCATCAAAAACCTTTAAAATTATCTTTGCCATTGTTATGGATGAAGCATTTGCATCTAAATATTTTGAAGTATGCAACATTTGGCTTTCTCCCTGTCCAAATCTCATATGGAGTCTTTGTCAGCTGTCTGTTTATCATGCATCTATTTTGAGTATATCATGCTGTGTTTATTGCTTCATCCCAAAATCTTTTAGGCGACCCTGGTTCACTAACATGGTCCTTGCTTTCTTTTTGAGAGTTCTATTCCTTCTTTCTCGCAACTCCATTTTTTGTGGTGTCCTTGTGCGATAATTCATGACCAATACCATTTTCAATACAAAGATCGAGTTATTATACCATTGACAAACTCGGTTCCTCTGTCGATCTTATTTTGATAATGGTTTGACTCTTCTCGTTTTGTATTCTCTTCATCACCGTGGTAGTTTTCTGCAGAGTTTCTTTCTTTTTACACATGAATATTGTCCATGTATATCTTGAGTAGTCATCTACTACCACCAAGGTGTATTTCTTCCCACTTATGCTAGATGGTTCCACTGGACCAAACAGATCCATATGTAGCAGGTGCAATATTCTTGTTGAAGATGGACATGTCTTTTCTTTGAATGATGATTTGATTTGCTTTCCCATCTGGCATGCATCACATATACTCTTCTTCTTGTATATTGAGTCTGGAAGTCCTTCTACAAGATTACTCCTGGCAAGTTTGTTAATTGTTTTGAACTTCAGGTGACTCAGCTTCTTATGCCACAACCAACTTGATTCAGCTAGTGCTTTTCGCTAACAAACAGGTGCTTGGTGTTGCAAGTGGCCAATCTACCACATACATGTTCTTTTGTCTGCATCCTTGCAGCACAACCTCATTGGATTCAGTGTCTTTGATTTGACATATACCCATGTTAAATCCAACATTGTAGCCTTTGTCACAGAGTTGACTTATGCTTAGCACGTTGAAGTTGAGTCCTTCAACATATGCAACATCTGTGATTTCTAATCAATTTTTCTTGATAGATCCAATGCCTCTTATTTCTCCTGGAGCTTCATTCCCTCCAAATATGACTTTTGCACCTCTGACTTCCTTGAATTTGGATAGATTTGTTTGTTTCTGTCATGTGTCGGAGATTTTTCCATGTACCAGTTTCCTTGGCACTCAATCGCTCCCTCCGAACCTGCAATCAAGGAAGTTAGGTTTTAGTACCCATACTTGCCTGGGTCCCGAGGGGTTAGTATTATAAGATGATCCAACCAACCTATAGCCAAATGATTTGACTCTAATGGGTTGCCATCTATCGATGCCATAATCATAATTAATTTTGGCAAATTGCTTGGGGTTCTAGGTTCATACAAACTGTCTCTTTTGTCTCGTATGCTGTGTATGTGTTTTAGCAATTGCCATCTTTGGGTAGTTGTGATATCTCCGAGTGTAGTGCTTGGGTGCATATGAGTCTTGATTTAAAGCTCTTATGCCTTTGGAATGGCCTTTCTTTGAGTTCTAGGCCTTTGCCACTTAGGCTTACATTCCATAGGTCTTTGCTGATAGTTCACATTATTCCAATCAGCTTGGCTTGGGTATTTTCTACCATTCCCATCATATGTGTTTCTTTTATAGAGCTTCCGGGGTTTTGGTAGCTCTGTTTCTTCTTTACAGAGTATCTTCTGTTTGGAGTTTCTTTGAAGGACTCGGCCGATTTCTTTCTTCTCGGTGTCTTCTCAAAGATACTCAATCGGCCGTTTTCCTTTTCCTTTATAACCAAGGCCAGTTTGCTTGTGATTGTGCTTTGGAATAAATGTGTGTGCACCATTTGGAGTTTTGGATTTTAGAGATACTTCATTACTTGAAGATCCTTTTCCCAAAATCACTTTTGGAGCTTGACATAGCATTGAGGAATTGAATCCTAAGCCTGTTTTGTCTCCACATTCTCTTTGACTCATAATAAGATCATCCAATGATTTAGATGCCTTAGTGAATGAGGCAATCACATTTTTGAGATCATTTTCCCTCTTTTCTATAGCAGCTATCTCTGCTATTACCTTAGCATTTTCAGCCTTTAGACTTTTATTCTCATCAGTTATTTGATTTAGAGTACTCAGCTCCTTAGTCAACTGTGAGTTTTGGCTCTTAAGTAGGCTGTTCTCCTCATTTAGTAGTGTGTGAGGATTTAACGTGATCAAAATCTTTCATCATTTTGCCTAATGAATCATAAAGATCAGTGGGGATGAAGTGTGTGTGTCACAATCACTATCACTAGTATCTGAGTGCGATGAGTTAGAGTGTACCTCATCTTCTTGGTCAGGTTGGTTTTGTTCTTTAGCCATTAGACAGGATCAAGGCTTCTTCATCGTGAGTCACTTGAGTAGTCGCCTTCACTACTCTCCGAGTCTGCTGTGTTTTTGACTTGATCAGATCGCCAGTCTCTGCGCCCAACATTGCCTTTCTCTTTTCCCCGTCTTCTTTCCCCTCAAGACTTTTCTTTCCTCTTCATTCCTGTATTTGTTGACTACAGGATATGAGCATTCAATGACATAGTGACCAGGTTGCCTGCAGTTCCAACATAGATTTTCAAATTTTTGATCAGTTCTTTCCATCCTTGGATTGTCAGCTCTTTGATATTCAACTTTTTGATGCTCTGCTCTCTTGGGTGGTCTGTCTTCCCTTGACTTGGAGGGAGATGAGTGTCTTCTGGAGGGTTCACCTTTTCTTCTTTTGTAGTTCTTATTGAAGAACTTGTTGAACCTTTTAACCATCAGTGATATCTCCTCTTGGTCAATGACCTCTTTGACCTCAGCTCTTTTGCCATCATTGACAATTAGAGCAGCACTTTGTTTTGGGCACAACCTCTCTTCTTGATCTTTTCTTCTCAGCTCAAATTCGTAGGCTTTGAGATCTGAGAATATCTCATGGTTGGATGTTTTTGATAGGTCCATGGAATGTCTCATGGCCATGACTTTCATATTCCACTCAGTTGGGAGACTTCTTAGAATCTTCATACACATTTCCTTCCGTGTATATTCCTTTCCAAGTGCAGACAGTTCGTTGGTAATTTCCATGAACTGAGCATCCAGCTGATCCAAGGTTTCTCCTGCAAGCATCTTAAAATTTTCAAATTTTTGTACAACAACATATAGTTTATTTTCTTTGATTTGCTCTGAGCCTTCGCAAATCAAGGTTAGCTTGTCCCATATTTCTTTTGCCGTTTTGCATGATTTGACTTTGTTGAACATGGCTTTGTCTAAAGTTTTGTAAAGAATGTCCTTGGCCATATTGTCCAAGTTATATCTTTTCCTGTCATCATTTGTCCATTCACTCTTGGTTTTTCAACCATCGCTAGTCTGGGAGCAACATCTTCTTCTCCTTCAGCTGTAGCTCTCCTTGCAGCTGTGTTTACTTTTAAGATTTGGAGTGGCCCATCCTCTATCACTATCCACATCTCATCGTGTAATGCTGATAGATGAGCCTGCATACAAATTTTCCAATCATCAAATTCTTCAATTGTGAACATAGGGATCAAATTTGCTTCCATGATAATAACTTTGTTGAATAAAAGAGTTTTGAAAGATTGAGTACTAAAACAAGCTTTGAAAAATTTGGAGATCTAGTTCAGTAACCAGTGCGGAAGGCTCAATGAACCAACCGCTCTGATACCACTTGTAGGTCCCAAGGGGTGTGAGTGTAAGGTTTAGAAGGGGGGTTGAATAAACCTTACCAACTTTTCGATTTAGTCCTTTTAAAAGTGTTCAGAGTTAATACTTCACAGCTGAGTCCTTGATGGACAGCTAAGTTAGTTAATCAAATAGAGTTAATCACTCAACATACTTGACCGAGCCGTTGATAGAATAACTCGATTGTTTTGACTAAAGACTTAACTTGACGTGATATGTTTTCAAAGGAAGACTTAACACCCTTGAATTTGGTTAAGTTTGTTTTAATACTTGGTTTTAGCACTCGATTGATTATCAATTGGATGGCAGATTCATCAGCAGATATAAAAATAAGATGCAGAAATTAAAGTGTTGAAATGTAAATGACACAATAAGTTTTTATAGAGGTTCGAAGATGGGGTAATTCTTCTACTCCTCTCTTCTCCAACTCCCCGGAGGAATCCACTAAGTATTGATCAATATACATAGTGGTTAACACCCGATACAAGTCTTGATCACACACATGACTTGATCCTTTGGGACTCGATCAGAGATGCCTTGGTCACACAGCTGGCTTCTCGTACGACTCAGCTTCTTCACAGGGCAGATGCCTTGCTACTACAACCCACTTACTTAAGTTCCTTGGATTTGATCACGAAGCCCTCCAAATAGCTTAAGCTTGGTTCGACCTTGAACCTTTCTACAATCCTTCGTGGAATGTAGACCCCTTGATTCTTCAAATGTTTCCTCTTCAACTGATTGAAGTTGTCTTTCCTTCACAGGTGAGTGTTGGATTGATTTCCTTCGTAATGTAGGCTTGAGGATAGATCTTGAATGACTTGAGAGTATTCTTGGTTACAGTTCAAATGTTAGCTTGAATGTTCGTGGTTCAGGTCGGTAACCTTCTCTCAGAGTGATTCCTCAACCTTTTATAGTGATCTTTCAAAAATCTGCCCGTTGAAGAGATAAGCTTATTTTTGAAAGTCACTTGTGTCCGTTGGCTTGTCTTGTTGCAGTCCTTGGAATTTACGTTTCCTCGTATGAACGATTCTTCAGATTTTCAGAGTTCTAACACGGTGCAGTGCTTCCCATTGGTTTATTCATTTTGCATGCTTCTGGGACTGAGCACTTCAAGAAAGGTAGTATGGAAGTATTACTTGTTTAAGTAATTCTCTTGATTTCTGTGCAACGGATCTCTTTCAGTTATCTCGACTTGATTCAATTTCCTTGCCTTCCCCAGGTGACTTAGAGTCACCTTCCAATCATTGGATGACTCTTCTGTCACTTCAACTTGAGACTTGGCTATCTTGAGTTGACTTGACTGATACTTCACTCAGCTGCATCTTAGCCGCACCTTCAATCGAGTTCTGTCTTTCTTCTTTTTGCCACACTCACCGCCTCACAAATGAGTCTTCCTTTTAGTCTCCATTGTCTTCTTGCATGTTTAGGCATAGCCGACTTGACTCAGCTCTACCAGCCCTAGCTATTACAATGCAATTTATAACAAGAATGGGGTGCCAACTTCCTATTCTAAGGTTTACATGGCATTCATCAAAATCTACAAAATAATTTCCCAACATCGACTTAGCCTATATATCCAAACAGTTAGCCATTTCTTGTAAATAGTAAACCACCAAAACTACATATTTTTCCAAAAAGAATTTAAATTTGCAACTTTTGGAATTTTTTATAACAACTTAAACAACTTTGGAATCAATAAGTCAGCAAAAAATAAAGTATTTTTATTGTTTATTGACTTAGTGATTGATTCTTGTATGAAGATCTAAATTACCAAAAAAAAGAGATATTTACAAAAACTACCCATGAGGTTTGGAGTAATTACAAAAAATCTCAGAGAAATTTTAAATTATAAAAGGCCCCCTATGGTTTTGTTCTGTCCTAAATGTAATGGGGTAACTGCAATATTTTTACAAATATAAAGGGGTGTTTGAAATGCTTTTGCTTATGAAGAGGCAAAGTGTAATATAGAATAAACATCAATGTGATTTTGGTAATATTAAAAAATCTCTTGGTTTTTTTGTTGTTATTAGCTCAAACATCAAGGGTAATCTTTGTAATTATCCACCCACAAAAAAACCCATAGCACTCATGCATCTTACTTGATCATAGTTTTGTTGGAAATTGGTTTATAAGAATGAGTTTTGACCCAATTTTGACCAATTATTTAAGTCGGATCATTTATTATTTTTGAAAAATAAATGATATAATCGTAATCTACACTGCGGGTAGATGAATTTAGCATTTTGAATTTTCTAAAGCCAATTTTGGGTGAATGAGAAATTAATTCATAAAGTTAGCCACTTAAATGCCTTTTGTATATGGAATATAAAAAGGTGGGAATATGGTAAGCCATATCCCACATGGAAAATATATTAAATGTTTGACTAGTTTATATAGAACTTCACCACTAATAAGGAGTAATCATGTGGAGCTTTTTATGGTACACCCCAGTGGACCAAGTCGCATTGAGCACCGAGCCGCACCATCCGATCTGGAGTCGGACCCGAGCCCGTGCATGCCGACATAGTCGCATTGGTCGCTTTAGAGGCGCACTTTGCACGTACGCATATGTTCTATAAATATCAGTCCCATAGAACTCCATTTAGCACTAGAAAAATCAGCATTTTGCATATTGTTCACCTATTTCTTTTTGTATATTCGAAAGTTCCGAAATGCATTTTGTTCGCTATAAGTTCGCTTTTTGCAAGTGTTGCTAAGTCGAACTTAAAAGTTGTTGTATCTTAAAGTCGGTTGCCTAGAACCGTTAGCATTTTTGTACAGGGCAATTTCATTTTGCAGATAGAGAATCCAATTCTCGCCTTGTCTTAAATATTATGTCCTGTTATTCATTCCATTTTCCAAGAAAACCAAATGCCGCAAACAACAATCGCAAGACGAAATTCTATTTTCTTGAAAAATAGCTAACATCAATTTCACTCCGATGGTTGCTGCTGCCGCGCATGGCGAAAAACCGGTGAAGTTTTTTGGTGTTGATTTCAAGAGGTGACAACATAAGATGTTGTTCTACTTGGCCACTTTGGGTCTGTCCCAGCTCTTGAAAGAGGACTCTCTGACTTTTGCTGAAGAAGATACGGACAATCAAAGGCGGATTGTTGTGGAAGCATGGCACAACAATGACTTTATGTGTCGCAACTATGCTTTGAATGGGTTGGAAGATACCCTCTATAACATCTACAACTCGTTTAAAATGTCCAAAGAGTTGTGGGACTCTTTGGAAAAGAAGTACAAGAGAGAAGATGCCGACACAAAGAAATTTATTGTCTGCAAATTTCTGGATTTCAAGATGGTTGATACCAAAGCAATAATCGACCAAGTTTAGGAAATTCAGATCATACATCATGACTTAGTATCTGAAGGAATGATTCTGAATGAATCATTCCAAGTAGCTGTGATTATAGAAAAATTGTTGCCATTGTGGAAAGACTATAAGAACTACCTCAAGCACAAGCGCAAGGAAATAGTCCTTGAGGATTTGATAGTTCGACTTAATATTGAGGAAGACAACCGCAAATCTGATTGAAATCAACAATTTTGGGGGTGTGATCACCCTTGGCCTATAAATTGAAAGCCCCATTAGGGTTATTCTTCACAAATTCCTACACCAAGCAAGAAAGAGACGAGGAACCTGAATTCTAGGCTTTCACACTTGTATTTATTTTCACAAAGCTACTGCATTGAAGGTGAGGTTTACTGCTTATTGTCTATTTTAAATGCCTTGTATGATTATTATATGTATGGGCACGTTAAACATGACATGACACGAAGGTACTTAATTGTACAAACATGAAGGTACTTAATTGTACATGCATGAATGCACTTAATTGTACACCCACAGTTGGCCTTCGGGCATTGTTTGATTAAGCCACAAAAATCATAAGTGTGTATACAGTGATAATTATGCTTGCGTATTTATTTTAGACAATGCATCCCCACTGGGCGATTGAATGCTCACCCCATGTATAATTTCCACAAATGAATGAAGGAGTCAGAGCGTGCGCGGAAGGGACAGTGGAAGTCATTAAGGAATTTAAAATGCCAATTATTTTAAATTATTTAATGATGCACGAGACTTGACATTTCTTTCTTGAGATTTAGTTTTAAATTTTTCAGACATAATTTTATGAGTATTTTGTATTTTTTGGACAAGTCGTAATTTTTATTTCCCTTTAAAATGCGTTTTCAAGGTTTGGCCTATTTTTAGCACTTTATAAAATTGTATATTATTGTTTACATGAAATTGGGATGTTACATAAGTGGTATCAGAGCAAAGTGGTTTCTCCTTCGGTGGTTGGGGCGTCGTGTTTACTCTGACTCCCACTACCAGTCCAGCTAGGGCCTTCTCATTTCCTCTTTGGTACCTCAATTGCCTTACGGGGGTTCCCATCCAAATTCATATTCATAGCCAATAGTCGAGATCGGTCTCACTGCTTGAGCATACTTCACCTCCGCAAGAACACTTATCAGTCCACTTAGTTCTGGGTGTAGGCCTGCCACGAACCTCCTTGCCCAAGAACACTAATTGGTTCAACTTACGCTTATAGTCGTGCACCGACATGTTTCCTTGCATCAGATCTATAAATTCCCTTTCTTTCTTGTCCCTATATGTTTGTGGGAAGAACTATTGGATTACTAGATTCTTAAATTCATTCCATGTCATTGCTTCTCTTTGATCATTAGTTATGATACAACGTTGCGAGTCCCACCAATACCTAGCGTCTTGCTTGAGCTGGAAAATGGCCCAGGAGACTCGATGTGCATCAGTGCATGCAATCAGTTCAAAAATACCTTCCAATTGCCCAATCCATTCTTCCACAGCAAAAGGGTCCTCCCGCCCAGTGAGGCTGGGCAGCCTGTAAACGCCGAAATTTCTCTGTAACCTGCGATGTATCGTTGATCACTGCTGGGTGATTCTGTCCATTCCGAGTGCTTGACATATTTTGTTGAACTAGCCCTTGTACGATTGTAGTCTAGTTAGCCACTAGGTTCTCCAAGTTTCCCTGAGCGCCTTGTGTTGGGAGGTCTCTCCTAGGTGGTACCATCCTATAATCAATGAAATAAAACACCTTTTATATTCCATAAAATTCTATAACTTAGGAAAAAAAGAGCATTTAATCTCAAGTCAACGTGTTCATGTCATGTCTAATAATAGGTTCTTATCGTATAAAATCAACCCTTATGTTTTTTAATGGAAATTTTTTTTTCCGAAAGTTGCGTACGTGCACATATGTATTTTTGAAATATTTTTTTCGAATTTTTTTCCTAACTTTTTTTTTTCTGAATTTTTCAGTGAAATTTATATATACTTGAATGCGCAGAGAATAGACTTTAAAGGAAATATTACTTTTATTCATAAACTTCATAATTTAACAACCAAACTTTGAAATAACAAAAGGGAAATAAACAATCTATTAGAATTGGACAACATCCATTTTATTCATGCATAGCTATCTATTCTAAGTTAAGAATAACTTTATCCATCCATGTAGTCATCGTCTTCCTCAGGATCCTTGTTAGAAAATTTATGATTCGATTTTGATGATACCATGTAAAACTTAGATTAGGAAGTTGGCACCCCATTTTCTATGTAATTCAACTTGTAATAGATAGGGTTGTATAAGGTGAGTTGGAGTCAACTAAGTTGAAGATTACAAGACTCGACAGAAGATCGAATAGGAGACCCAACTATGTATCAACTATGTGAAGTGAAGTGAGGACTCAGTCAAGTGACAGAGAAGTTGTTCCAGTCAGCAGATTGAAGCTTAGTCATTCCAAAATGATTGAAATCAAATGTCAAAGGGGTATGCAACAGACAATACTTGAAGAAAGCTGAAAGAGATCCGTTGTCTACACAAGTCAAGGTTTTGCTGGAAATAGGCATGTGTCAGGCTGCCAGCAATAAAACTGTTTTGTTGAAAGAGTGCAAAAAGCAAGGAACCAATGGGATGTACCTAAAAACCTGCAGAGATTAAGGAAAGGCTGCAGAGCATTAAATTCATGTCATGGTACGATCCACATCAATGCTGCAAGACAAGACAAGCCAACAACCTACGAGTGTGATTTGAAATTTGTGTCTATTTCTTCAACGGACATAACTTCAAATCTACACTATAAAAGGCTGAGGGAAACAAGTGAGAGAAGGTTACCGAAGTCATTACAAGCATACAAGAAATCAAACAATTACCTGCAAATTCTCTCAAGCTTTCAAAGATATCCTCAAGCCAAAATTCGATGGAACTCAATCCAACACATTTAGTGAAGGAAAGATTATTTCACCAGTTGAAGAGGAAATTCTGTTTAATGAACAAAGGGGTCTACTCTCCATGGTTGAAGGAGAAGTAGTAAGGTTCAAGCTCGAACCAAAGGCTTTAGACTCGTTGGAGGGCCGTGTGATCAAATCCAAGAGTTTGAAGGAGCTAAAGTAGCAAGACACTTGTTTTATGAAGAAGCTGAGTCCCAGGAGCAGCTAGCTATGTGATCGAAGCTGACTAGGACTGTTGACCACTTTGTAACAAAGATCTTGTTACCTAGTGGATTTGTCCAAGTTGGAAGAGTGGATTAGAGGAATTACCCCATCCTCGAACCACTATAAAATTGCTTGTGACTTGTTTACTTATAGCACACTTAATTCTTGCACTTACTTTATATCTACTGCTAAGTTATAATTGTTGAACTCAACTGATAATAACAATTGCTAAATCAAGTGTTGCAAAAGAAGTTAAAAACAACAAGGGTGAAAAGTCTTCCGCTGAACAAAAAGCAAATCAACTGTCATTCTAAGTGTTAGCTGAAAGCAACTAAATTATACTATCAACAGCCCAATCGATTCTGTTGAGTGGGTAACTTTGTTGAGTAAGCCAACCTAGCTGTCCTCAAGGACTAAGTTGATTTGTATAAAACTCTGAAAATAATTTAAAAGGACTAATTCGAAAAAGTTGGTAAGGTTTATTCAACCCCCCCTTCTAAACCTTACTCATCACCCCTTGGGACCTACAATATCATTATCAATTCATACAATAATTTAGATGCCTTGCTAAATTATGCAATCCCAATTTTCAAATCGTTTTCCCTATTTTCTGTTTCAGCTAAGTCTGCCTTAACCTTAGCAATCTCAGCCTTCAGCTCTTTGTTCTCAATACCAACTTGACTGAGAGTACTCAGCTCTTTAGTTAGCTATGAGTTTTGACTTTTGAGCTGGTTGTTTTCCTCATTTAAAAGCGTGTGAGAAGTTTTTATGTGCTCAATGAATCATAAAGATCTGTGGGTGATGAAATGTGTGTGTCACTATCACTATCATCAAAATTAGAGCTAGATGAGTTAGAATGTACCTCATCTTCCTGTTCTTTGGCCATAATGCATATCAAAGCCTCTTCTTTGGTGTCTGAGGAATAATTTGCCTCGCTGCTGTTAGACTCAGTTATTTCTTTGTACTTTGTTGTGTCAATCTCAGTAGCCAACATGACTTTCTTCTTTTCTTGTCTTCTCTCTCTGAAGACCCTTTATTTCTTCCTCGTTCCTATATTTGTTGACTGGTGGAAAGGAACAGTCAACAGCAAAATGTCTTGGTTGTCTACAATTCCAGCACATGTTCTTAGCCTTTTGAAAATCAATTACCTGATGGTCATCTCTCTGATGGTCAGCTCTCTTGGGTGGTCTGTCTTTCCTTGCCTTGGAAGGTGTTGAGTGTCTCCTCTAGGTTTCACCCTTGTTCCTTTTGTAGTTATTGTTAAAGAAGTTGTTGAATCTTTTCACCATAAGGGCAATCTCCACTTGGCCAATGGTATCCCTGGAGTCAGCTCTCTTAGATTCTCCAACCAATAAAACAGTCTCTTTTCACCATAAGGGCAATCTCTTCTTGCTCTTTCCTTTGGAGCCAAATTCATAAGCTTTCAAATCTAAGAATAGCCCATGGTTGGAGATTCTTGTCAAGTCCATGGAGTGTCTCAAGGCCATAACCTTCATTTTCCACTCAGCTTGGAGTGACCTCAAAATCTTCATATACATTTCCTTTCGTGTGTATTCTTTTCCAAGAGCTGAGAGCTCATTTGTAATGTATGTGAATCTGGCATCCAGCTGATCCAGAGTTTCACCTGCAATCATTCTAAAATTTTCATATTTTTGTACAACAACAGTTAATTTATTCTGATCCTTCATAAATTAAAGCTAGTTTTTCCCAAATCTCTTTTGCCGTTCTTCATGATTTAACTTTGTTCAACATGGCTTTGTCAAGAGTCTTGCACAAAATATCCTTGGCAATATTGTCCAAGCTGTATCTCTTTCTATCTTCATTGGTCTACTCGCGTCTTGGCTTTTCGACCATAGCAAACCTAGATGCAGTAGGTGCAAAACTTGCAACAGGTACTGTAACAGCCTCTCCTTTAGTTGTGGGTGCATCAACAGCAGCAGGGGGTCTTACAGCTGTGTTCACCTTCATTATTTATAGGGGTCCATCCTCAATGACGAACCACATCTCATCATGTAAAGCAGAAAGGTGTGCATGCAAACGGATCTTCCAATAATCAAATTCCTCAACAGTGAACATAGGAATGCGAGCTAGATTTGCTTCCATGATAATAACTTTTTCAGAAAAAAAATTAAAAATCATCAAGTGTTGTATCTTTGAAAAAGACTAAGATCTAGTTCAGTAACCAGTGCGGAAGGCTCAATGAACCAACCACTCCGATACCAATTGTAGGTCCCTAGGGGTGTTAAAGTGACGTCTGGAGGGGGGATTGAATTAACTTTACAAATTTTTGATTTTAACTTTAAATCAGAGTTTTAGACTCAAATCAGCTTAGTCATTGAGGTACAACTTAGTTCAACCTTAACAGTAGAGTTAGACACTCAACAGACTGAAGAGAGTTGTTGATAAGATAACTCAGCTGAGTGAGGTGACCTTTTTTAGAAATACAACAAACTTGGTTTTTAGCGGAAGTCTTACACCCTTTGATTAAAATATGTTTTCAACACTTGTTTTATGGTTAAGTTATTATTAGTAGACTTAGCAAATTTAACAAACAACATATAAGATATGCAAGAAACAAAGGCGCTGAATGTAAAAGACATAGAGCAATTTTTGTTGTGGTTCGAGGATGAGGTAATTCCTGTAATCCACTCTTCTCCAACTCCTGAAGGAATCCACTAAGGTAACAGAGATTTCATTACAATAGTAAAACAGTCCAAGCTAGGCCTTCGATCATCACACATCTAGCTTTGCTTGTGGGACTCAACTCTTCACAAGACGGTTGTCCTGCTACTTCAGCTCCTTCAGACTTTTGGATTTGATCATGTAGCCCTCCAACAAGTCCAAAGCTTTGGTTTGAACTAGAACCTTACTGCACTTCCTTCAACCTTGGATGTGCAAACCCCTTTGTCTTTCAACAAGGTTTCCTTTTCAACAGTTTGAAGTTGTCTTTCCTTCACTAAGTGTGCAGACCCTTTTAGATTTCCTCTTTGCTTGAATGTTTGCAGATATGTGTCTATTGCTTTGTACTCTCTCTCATAAGCTCCTCAACCTTTTATAGTGACATTTTGAAAATGTATCCGATGAAGAGATAGATGCATTTTCAAACTTCACTTCAAGGTCATTGGATTGTCTTATCTTGCAGCATTTTGTGTAGACTAATCCTGGTATTAATGCTCTGTAACATGCTTGAACCTCTGCAGGTTTGCAGGAGCATCCCATTGGTTCCCATCTATTTGCACTCTTTCAGCAAAACAACTTTATGGTAATCAGTCTGTCATGTTTCCTCTTTTAGCAAAGATTTGACTTTGCTTATCAACGGACATCTTCAGCTTTCTTGAGTCTTTTTTGCTGCTTAACCTCTTTGATAGTCTTCTCCACTTATTTGGGAGTGACTTAGCTGTCAGTCAGTTGATTGAGATAACTTTCCAGGTACTTGACTGATCCTGCACTGCACTACTCAGCTGACACACAACAGAGTCTTCACTTCTATCTTCAGTCAACTTCTGCAATCCTCAACTTGGCTGCTTTGACTCAGCTAATAGAATTCTATCTATTATATAGTTGATTTTACAACAGAATTTGGGGTGCCAACTCCTTAATCTAAGTTTTACATAGCATCATCAAAATCTATTACCTAGATTTCCCAACACATACATATTCGGGAATGGGGATGGGAACGGAGAATCCCCATTTTATCTAATCAAAATGTTAATGTCCATGTCGTAATCTCTACTTATAGAGAAGTGGGGAATCCACATCCCCACTCGTATCCCCAAATTAACTAGAAATTCTCTGTCCCATTCTATTCGGTTACCAACGAGGACGGTTCCCGCGGGGATATTGTCATCCCCGTTTTATAGATGTATTTAATAGATTGTATTTTCAACACAAATCAATAATAAAGTAATTTTAAATTTTCAATATTTTTTGGGTTTTGAAATCTGAACAATTATCAAAATTATTAAAGGAATTAAACAAACACCATACTTTATATTTAGCAATGAATTTAAGGGAAAATGAAACATTTAAAAAAAAATATTTTATTTTTATATATAAACATATATCAAAATAACTATTAAACAGACAAATTCATATCTATTTGCACACGTATAATTTTAAACTTGAATATCAAAATACGTTGATAAATATAAAAAACAATTTCTATTAGTATGAAAAGTGTGTTAATATATAAAAAATAATCTATTAGGAAATTTATTATTAGATTTTGATTATACCATGTAAAAATTAGATTAGGAAGTTGGCACCCCATGTTCCTTGTATTTTTATTTGTAATAGATAGGACTACATGAGCTGAGTTGGAGTCAGCTATGTTGAAGAATACAAGAGTCAACTGAAGATTGAAGTGAAGACCCAACTGTGTGTCAGCTGAGTGTAGTCAAGATGAAAGGCACAGACTCGACTGAAGAAAAGATCGAGCTGTGGGACAGCTAAATAAAGGATGAAGAAGTGACGATGGTTAAGAGCCAAGTCTAAATAATTCTTAAAAGGTTGAGTTGAAAGTCAAAGGGGTAAAGATACCGTCAAGTCTAGTCGATTATTAACCCATTGCATGAAGTTAAGGATATTACTTAAAATAGTAATATGTCCATGCTGCCATGTCTAAAAGTGCCCATCCCAGAAGCGTGCAAATGAAATAAACCAACGGGAAGCACTGGGCTTGTGCCAGGAAATGAAAAGCTACAGACATCATTTAATATGAGGAAATGTGACCATCACAAGCTGTAGATCAAGAAAATACAAGCCAACGAACAAGAAGCGCTATTTTAAAATTGTTTATCTTTTCAAATAAGCACTATAAAAGGCTGAGAAAGCAAGTGAGAGAAGGTAACGAATTCTAAGAGAAAAATCAAGCAATACAAGCAAGCAAGCCTGCAAAAATTCTCTCAAGCTTTCTAAGATATTCCTCAAGCCTAAAATTGAAGGAACTCGATCCAACACATTCAGTGAAGGAAGAATTCTTCATCAAGTTGAAGAGAAAACAGTTTAAAGAACTTAAGGGGTCTACTCTCCAAGGTTGAAGGAGCTGTAGTGAGGTTCAAGGTCGAACCAAAAGATTTGAGCTCGTTGGAAGGCTGTGTGATCAATTCCAAGGGTTTGAAGGGAGCTGAAGTAGCAAGGCAGCTGTCTTGTGAAGAAACTGAGTCCCAGGAGCAACCAGCTGTGTGATCGAGGCTGACCCGGACTGAGAACTACTTTGTAACCAGATCTGTTACTTAGTGGATTCCTCCAGGAGTTGGAGAAGAGTGGATTAGAGGAATTACCCCATCCTCGAACCACTATAAAATTTGCTTGTGTCATTTTACTTACAACACTTTACTTTCCGGCACATTTTTGATATCTGTTGTTAAGTTAATATTGCTAAACCTAGCTGATAATAACATTGCTAAAAACAAGTGTTAAAAAAAAGTTTAAAACATCAAGGGTGATAAGTCTTCCACTGAACAAAACCAAATCAACTGAAAAGTTAAGTGTTAGCTGACCCAGCTGAGTTAAACTATCAATAGCTCAGTCGAGTCTGTTGAGTGGGTAACTTTGCTGAAGTAAGCCAACCTAGCAGTCCCCCAAGGACTTAGCTTAATTTGAGTCAACTCTATTAAAATATTTTAAAAGGACTATATTCGAAAATTTGGTAAGGTTTATTCAACCCCCTTTCTAAACCTTACAACTAACCCATTGGGACCTAAAAGTGGTATCAAAGCGGTTGGTTCATTGAGCCTTCCGAAGTGGTTACTGAATTAGATCTCAATCTTTTCAAAAGATATAACACTTGAGTTTTCAAATCTTTTATTTCAAAAGCAAAGTTATTATCATGGAAGCAAATCTAACTCGTATTCCTATGTTCACTGTGGAATAGTTTGATGATTAGAAACTTTACATGCAGGCTCACCTATCAGCCTTACACGATGAAATGTGGCTAGTGATAGAAGATGGGCCACTGCAAATCTTAAAGGTCAACACCGCTGTAAGAAGAGCACCCCCAGGTGAAGGAGAAGATGATGCAGCAGAGCCAAGACCTTCCATGGTTGAAAAACCACGGTATGAATGGACAAATGAAGATAGAAAGAGATACAACCTTGACAATGTTGCCAAGGACATCCTCTACAAAACTTTGGATAAGGTTATGTTCAACAAAGTTAAATCATGCAAATCCGCCAAAGAAATCTGGGATAAGCTAACCCTAATTTGTGAAGGATCTGAACAAATCAAAGAGAATAAACTAACTGTTGTTGTTCAGAAATTTGAAAATTTCAAAATGTTTGCAGGTGAGAGTCTCGATCACTTGATGCTAGATTCACAGAAATTATAAATGAGCTTTTAGCTCTTGGGAAGGAGTACACTCAAAAAGAGATGTTCATGAAGATTTTAAGAGCCCTCCCAGCTGAGTGGGAAATGAAGGTCATGGCCCTGAAACATTCCATGGACCTCTCCAAAACATCAAATCATGAGCTGTTCTCAGACCTCAAAGCTTATGAATTTGAGTCGAGAAGAAAAGAACAAGAGGAAACAGTTGTTCCCAAGACAGCTGCATTTTTGGCCAGTGAAGGGAAGAAAGCTGAGCCAAAAGAAACAATTGACCAAGAGGAAATTGCTCTCATGGTGAAAAGTTTCAATAAGTTCTTCAACAAGAACTATAAAAGAAACAAGGGTGAAACCCCAGGAGACATTCATCACCTTCCAAAGCAAGGGAGGACAGACCACCCAAGAGAGCTGAACATCAAAGAACTGACTATCGAAGAGCTGATAATCAGAGAGCTGACTTGCAGAGAGCTGAAAACCTGTGTTGGTACTGCAGACAACCAGGACACTTTGTTGTTGACTGTTCCTATCCACCAGTCAACAAATACAAAAATGAAGAGGATATAAGAGTCTTCTGAGAGAGAAGACAAGAAAAGAATAAAGCCATGTTAGTTGCCGAGGCTACTGAACCAACCAAGTGCAAAGAACCAGCCGACTCGGACAATAGTGAAGCAGACTACTCCAGTGACACTGAGGAAGAGGCCTTGATCTGCCTCATGGACAAAGAACAAGATCAAGAAGATGAGGTACAATCTAACTCATCTCATTCTAATTCAAGTGATAGTGATAGCGACACAAACACTTCCTCACCCACATATCGTTATGATTCAATTGGCAAAATGATAAAAGACTTTGAGCACATTGTTTGCCAAATGTATTTTGTATCTTACAACTGCAAGTGTACAGTGTAGTTTATAGAATAATGGCAAGCAAGGTCATATCCCTCAGGGATTGACTAAGAAACACTTAGGCTATAATTGCATCATATTCCAATTTTATTGAAGCGACCGAATATCAAGTTTTATCAAAAATCAAAAATAAAAGAAAAATAAATAAATTTGCGAACCTCACAAGTATTTTCAACAACCACAGAAGCAACCTTAGGCACATAATCTCAACATGTTTCTTCAATATTAAATCCAATTAATGTTTAACAATACCAATTCATGCAATTCTATGAGTTCAATTCCTAAGTTAGTCTATTCCCCCTCCTGGGGGGTGCATAACAGTAGATTAATAACAATTGTAGGTCTCCCAACTCAATACAACTATTATTAACTCCCAAAAGATCTATGAATTAAATGACTTCCCACAAACAGTTGTAGGTCTCCCGACCCGATACACCCGTTTATGTCTGAATTCGATTTCCATTTTTGTTAGAACTCCTCTTTCGAATTTCGCACTAACAAATATGACATGCTAATTATTGATTAGATAAAAAGCAATTAAGAATAAGCACTCGAATTCATAAAATAGAATACATGAATCAACTAAGAAAATAATTAATCAAGATTTAACATGAATCCAGAGTTTTGATTATGCCCCTAAGATCCGAAAGATTAGCCAAACGTTGATAACAAATTCATAGACAAATTTGAAATTAATATTATGACATCGTTTAAGTTCAGACAAGAGATCTAAAATAGAAAGAAAACCCCTTCGCGTCAGGATGGATTCCCCTTCCAAGCCTTTGAAACTCTTGTGCTCCCGTAGATGCGAAAGGCCTTGTGGTGTTCTTCCCGGCCTAGCCCTCCTCTCTCATAAGACTTTGGATCTTGTATTCTTGTGTAATTTGATGTGTTGTATGTGGTATGAATGTTGTATTTTTCGTGCAGCCCTTGGGTCCCTTTTATAGATAGTTGGAGAGATCACTTGTAGAGTTGGAGCGGGAAAAGGACACCAAAATCCAAGACAGTGCACCACATGTTCCGGTCGTGTAGCCTCACATAGCCATGTGGCTTTTACTCTGGCTAACCTCACACGCCCCTGTGGGTCCCACACAGTCCGTCCGTGCGGCTTGTTTTCGTCACCTTTTTCTTCCCAACTTCACATGGACATGTCATTTTTCACACGGGTATGTCACACGGCCGTGTGACATGTTTTTGTCAGGTTTCTTCGTGTTTTTAATCTTCTCTTCGCATTCGTCAATCCTATCTGGGACTTTCAACTGATATTTCTTCGATTAAGCTCCATTTCCTGTAATAAGTTACAAGAATACGCAGTATCTTGCACTTCTAAGGAAACCAAGTAAAAACACTCTAAATATACATGCAAATATATCAAATATATATTATTTTAAGCCCCTAAATGCAAGTATATTTTACACACATCAAAATACCCCAAACTTAAAGCATTGCTCGTCCTCGAGCAAATTAAGAAAAATAACCACAAAGGGTAAAAAGAACACACAAGAACACTATAAGCATTTAATCTCATTTGACTCCATATCTAAGTGAACCATGCAATTCATTATTAAGAAGTCATCAATCACAAGTTCGGCATAATCAATACTATCTCGGGTACTTAACATCGCGACTCACAAGTAAGTAGTGTATCACCCAATTCTCAAAGTGTATGGTACGTGTTTACGCTCAAAATCAATTAAATGAAAGGATAACTACCATAGGCTTGCAAATCATCTAACATCTCGACCACTTATGTGTGCACAATCTAAGAATGAAAAGGACTTTCATTTGGATATAATGTAGGCTCTTTGGTAAAGGTAGGGAAAATTTGGATTAAATGACTTGGCTTGAGCTAATAGAATTTAAGCATACAGACTTGCAACTCACCAACCCAATTTTCATCTAAAAATCATTCTTTCAAGATATATTCTTTTTCTACTCAACTCCACCCTTTTTCTCCTTTTTCATTCTTAGGCCTTTTTGCCTTTTTTCTTTTTTTTTTCTTTTCTTTTTCTTTAGCCTCAAGCTCTCAATTTTTCTCAATTAAAAAGAAATTTTCTTTCCTTTTCTCTCCTTTGCTCAATTTTCTCTCTTTCTTTTTTTCCAAAGATTTTTCTTTTTTTTTCTCGAGCTTCATTCTTCTTTCATTCACCTAGATACTACTCATCCCTCTTTCTTTTGCCAACTTCCTCCATTTTTTCATAAATTTTTCACCACATCTCGCCTGAACTTGTTTATTTTTTATAAGCCCAAGAAATTTCAGGGACAAAATCGTGTTAAAGATCAATGTGGCTAACAATAAAATTTTTGGCTCAAAATTGGCTAACTAGAGAATCATGAGTTCACGGGTAGGATTTTTAGGCTAAGTAGGCTAAAACAAAGATGGCCTTAAATCATTTTCAAAAATTGCACTCACACATGGCTTCAATGAAGATACCAGAGCAAGTTCTAGAGTTCTATCAATCATGAATGACAAACTCAATAACAAATAAGCTGCATAGTATAAAGCAGTTTAAGGCACAAAAGATCACAAGCTTATTTTTCGCAACATGCTCAAATACCCAATTTTCTTAAGACATCTTCTGAACAATTCATCACATTATTCCCAAAAGTATGTTACCTCAGTAAATTAAATACTCATAGTAAAAATCATACGGAAGCTTTTGGGCATTTTAAAAAATTTTGATTAAAAATCACACACAAAAGCAATTAAACGTGCTAAAGCGATAAACGTGTTAAAAAAATTGAAAATCCTAAAAAAATTGAATATTTTAATGCAAAAATACTCTACATGCAATCCTAAATCTAATGCAAAATCCAAGGAAATACTAAATTACACATTCTTGACAACCCCCTAAACTTAAAATATGCTTTGTCCCGAACATATGAGGAAATTATCAAAAATAAAGAGAAATGCGTAATAAGTACTTACATAGCTCACTGTGGTGGTGGAGGTGGAGGGTAGTGGCCCTATAAAATATGCAACTGGTCCATACGAGACATCATCTCATACATGTACTGTTGCTACTGGGTGATGATATCGAATCGCAGTAAGTACTCCGTCTGGTACTCATCAACTGTAGTTGTCAATTGATAAGTATCATCTATCAATTTTCCCACATCGGCTTCCACCCTTTCTAGCCTATCACTCATGGTAAATGGTTGGTTACCCCTTGTCTAGAGGATTCCGTCACCTCTCTCATTGGCTCATCTGGCTCTTCTTGAGCAGCAGCCCTCTGTTCACCTGTTTGTAGCCAATTACCCCTATTTCTTATGGATGTAGCTTCAGGGTTAGGAAGCTTAACCTTTGTTCTATGTGCCTGATTTGGCCATTAATCACGCCCATCGAATTGAATCATCTTCATAGCAGATAGAACAGTCAAGTCAATCAGTTTAGTCCCTGCGGCTTCCTCATACCCTTCAAATATAACATTGAAGTACTCAACAATATGAGTAATCATCCCCCCAATACAGATTCCTTCCCTCTCAGATTTTGCCACCCTATCAAATTGCCGGGCTATCATAGCCCCGCCGTTTGGCACAATCTCCGTCCCGAAGCCATACACCATAAAATAAACAACTCATCTACCCGCAAGGCCCCTGTACTCTCCCTCACAAAAATCGTCTCTACTATGGCTCTTTGGACATAGCGGAATACGAGGTTTTAAATTCTAGATGGCTTCGAGGTACCCGACGTGTAGATTCATTTCCCAGTTATTTATCTCCAAAAACGATCCTTATCAAAATCCTCATGCTCCTCAACCCCATAAGCCGGAGTTTTATAAATTTCATTCAAATCATCAATAGTCAACTCCCTCGGCTCATTCGCCAACCGGAACATAATCCCCATCAAATTTCTTTTTCGAACCACTAATTCAAAACTACTCAAAAATCAAGTGTATTGTAACGCCCCACTTTTTATATACGAAAATGTTTTCTTTTAAAAAAACAGAAAATAAAAATAACTTGGGACGCCACGACTAAAAATGGGAGTTTTCAAAAAAATATAAATAATATTTTTTTTTAAAATTTGTATCTTTAAAAAAACATAAAATTAATATTTTAACGGAAAATTTAATGCGAAAGCGATTTAAACAACTAAAAGAAAAATAGTCAGTCATTATAATAAGTCAACGAAATTTAACCATAGTCAAACATATTCCAAAGCTACAAAAACTAAATAGCCGGATAATAGTAGTTTAACAAAACATTAAAATCAAAAGTTCAAGTAGACACTAAAATATTCATTCCAAATAGAAGACTTATTTTACTTATTTAAAATGGAGATCAAGCCGCCATTCCTCCTCGCCATTGCGCGCCAAACTCCATCTGAAAAATCATTGGAAATAGTGGGGTGAGTAAAAACATTTACTTAGTGGGAAATCACATTTGTTCAAGCTAAATAAAATGCATGTATCACAATAATGAAAAACTTGCAACATATATCATAGCATCATGGCATCATAGAATCATGTCATCATAGAGCTCCTAGAGCATAAAGCTCATGTAACTTTAATCTTGGAGTTCCTAGAGCATAAGCTCATGTAACTTGAATCTTGGAGTTCCTAGAGCAAAAGCTCATGTAACTTGAATCTTAGATCATAGAATCCATTGATCAAACTCGTAGGATATACCATGTGCACTTTAAACATTAATGTAAACATTCATAATATTTAACAAGAACAAATAGTAAAAATTCCCCACCTTGAAAAAGATCCGATGCAAATTATGTGTTGATATGCCTTGAACTCCTAGATATCCTGTCTACCCTCGTCTCCTATTACAATAATAAAATAATTTGTCTTAGAGTTCTTAAATCTTACAACCTTTAAATTAATAATATTATAATCTTTCTGAAGTAGATCATGTAAAAATAATATGAATATTATATATTATATAAATAATATAGATCTAATAAATTAGTTAGAAGATATATATATATATATATATAATCCCTTTAAAGTTGAAGATTTTATAAATATATTAATACAAAAAAATACTAAACAACACAACATATTTATTAGTATTGTAAATCACACATACACACATACGGCACATGCATATGTATAATATATATATATATATATATTTAAACACACACATAGGCATCTAACATTATAACCCATGGCACATGCATTCTATATATGCATACATACGTGTATATATTTATATATATATTAAACACACACATGCATTATAAACATATATCATACATATTTATATATATTAAACACACACACATACACACACCACTCCTAAGACTAACACTCACAGACCACTAACACACGCACACACTGAATATATGTAACCATCTCCATTAACACTAACCCCACAATCCCACTTTAGCAATAGTTTTATTTTTATAAATAAATAAATGAAAAAGATAAAAACTGAGCATATAAAAGACGATTTGGAAAGGAAAAGGCAAAAGTACATACCTTTGGTTTGTGGTGTAAAATGGAGGGGTGAGGGTTAATATATATATATAATTAGGGCAATAACAATAATTAAGGATTATGACAAAGGAAATCAAGAAATTTGTCCTTTGCGTATAAATTTTAGATCTTGTTGGTAGTTGTTAGCTTACCTTAATAAATGGGTTGGCTAATAATAAATGAGATACTACTAATTAATACAATAATAATATAATAATAATAATAATAATAATAATAATAATAATAATAATAATAGTGGGTATTACATCCTCCCCCACTTAAAAAAATTTCGCCCTCGAAATTTCAAAACTACTAACCTTGATTAAGGAAATTTAGATACTTAGCAATGATCTCGTCCTCTTGTTCCCAAGTTGCCTCATTTTGCCCGTGACGACTCCACTGTACCTTAATTAAGTTTATATTTTTATTTCTCAATGTATGTGTCTTTCGATCTAATACGGCAATTGGTATTTCTTCGTACGATAAGTCTCTGTTGACCTCCAATTCTGAATAGTTGACTACGTGACTTGGATCATGCACATATTTTCTCAACATCGAAATGTGGAAGACATTGTGAACAGAGGCAAGTTCTGGTGGTAGAGCTAGTCTATAAGCCAAATCTCCAACTCGAGATAAAATCTCAAATGGACCAATATATCTTGGTTGTAGCTTTCCTCTTCTCCCAAATCTACTGATGTATTTATTCGGTGCGATCTTTAGAAATACCTTATCTCCCACATTGAACTGTAGATCTTTTCTCCTTTTATCGGCATATGATTTTTGTCGATCTTGTGCTACTTTGATTCTTTGTTTGATCTTTTGAATAACTTGCACATTTTGTTCAACGATCTCAGGTCCCAAAATTTTTCTCTCACCCACTTCATCCCAACATATTGGTGACCTACATTTTCTTCCGTACAATGCTTCGTAGGGAGCCATTCCAATCGTTGCTTGATGACTATTATTATAGGCAAATTCCACTAATGGCAGATATACTTCCCAACTTCCTCCAAAGTCCAAAACACATGCTCTCAACATGTCCTCCAAAATTTGAATGGTCCTTTCAGACTGACCATCTGTTTGTGGGTGGTAGGCAGTACTAAAATTTAATTTAGTACCCATAGCTGATTGTAAACTCTCCAAAATTTTGATGTAAACCTCTCTGTCCGATACTATTGAGACCGAATACCGTGTAGTCTCACAATCTCCCTAATGTGAACTCGTGCATATTGATCCATGCTATAAGTCATCTTCACGGGTAGGAAATGAGCGGACTTTGTTAATCATCAACCACAACCCAAACAACTTGATTCCCTCTTCACGACCGAGGTAATACCGTCACAAAATCCATTGATATATTTTCCCACTTCCATTCTGGTATCTCAAGCGGTTTAAGAAGTCCAGAGGGTCGCTGATGTTCAACCTTAACTTGCTGACATGTTAAACACTTCTGAACAAAGTTTCCTATACTTTTCTTGATACCCCTCCACCAAAAGATTTCTCTCAAATCTCGATACATTTTTGTACCTCCTGGGTGAGCAATGATATGGAGTACAATGGGCTTCTTCGAGGATTTCTTTCCTTAATTCTTCATTCTTTGGCACACATAACCTACCATTGTAAGTTAACGCACCATCAGCTGCAATTGAAAACCTCTTAATGCCCCCATCAAGGGCATGATTCCTCATTTTGCACAAAAAGACGTCATTGGCTTGTGCTTATTTTATCCTTTCTCGTAATACTGATTGTATCACCATAGCTGCCAATATTTCTTCTATTCGTCTAGGTAGTGGCACAACTTCGATTTTTAACTTCGTAAATTCTCTTATTAATTGTGCCTCTTGTGTAAGTAGATTGGTCAATTCCCCTCTTTGTTTTCTGCTCAACGCATCAGCAACTACATTTGCTTTACCAGGGTGATAATGGATGGTGCAATCATAGTCCTTCACCAATTCCAACCATCTTCTCTGCCTCATATTCAACTCCTTTTGAGTAAAGAAATATTTCAGACTCTTATGATCTGTATAGATCTCACACTTTCCCCCATATAGATAGTGTCGCCAAATCTTCAAGGCATGAACTATTGTGGCTAGTTCTAGGTCATGGGTAGGATAATTCAACTCATGTTGTTTCAGTTGTCTCGAAGCATAGGCAACAACCTTGCCGTGTTGCATCAAGACACAACCCAATCCTTGCTTCGATGCATCACTATAGATGACGAATCCATCTGATACCTCTGGAATGGTCAACACGGGTGCTGATGTTAGTCTCCGTTTTAGTTCTTGGAAACTTTCCTCGCACTTTTCTTACCACTGAAACTTTTCGCCCTTCCTTGTCAATTTGGTCATGGGCGCTGCAATCTTTGCAAGTCCCTCAATGAATCTTCTATAGTAACCTGCTAACCCTAGAAAGCTACGAACCTCATTTGCATTTGTAGGTGCTTTCCAATCATTCACAGCTTCGACCTTAGCCGGGTCAACTTCTACTCCTTTTGATGTAACAACATGTCCCAAAAATACGACTCGATCTAACCAAAACTCACACTTTTTTAATTTTGCATACAATTTCTCCCTGCGAAGTGTTTCCAGTACGATACTCAAATGCTCTTGGTGTTGTTTCTCATTCCTTGAATAGACCAATATGTCATCGATGAACACTATGACGAACTGGTCTAAGTACGAATGGAAAACCCGATTCATGAGATCCATGAACACCGCTGGAGCATTGCTTAAACCAAATGGCATCACCACGAATTCATAATGTCCATACCGAGTCCTGAACGCAGTCTTCGGTATGTCATTATCCTTGATCTTTAACTGGTGATAACCGGACCGTAAATCAATTTTCGAAAAGACACTTGCTCCTCTTAATTGATCAAATAGGTCTTCTATTCTTGGTAACGGATATTTATTCTTGATTGTGAGTCGATTAAGCTCTCTGTAATCGATACACATCCTCATTGATCCGTCTTTCTTTTTAACAAATAAGACCGGCGCTCCCCAAGGTGAGACACTTGGTCGAATAAATTTCTTATCCAATAACTCTTGTAATTGCACCCTTAACTCTTGTAGTTCCTTTGGTGCCATCCTGTAGGGTGCTTTTGATACAGGTGCTGCTCCAGGCACTAAATCTATTGTGAATTCCACTTATCTATCTGGTGGAACTCCTGGAAGATCTTCTGGAAACACATCCCCATAGTCCCTCACAATTGGAACATCAGTGAAATTCAACTCCGTAGATTTGGTGTCTTGTATACTCACCAAGTACCCTTGGCAATTCTCTTTCCTCAGCATTTTCATCGTTTTCATAGCTGATACCACTCTAGGTATTGCGCTAGACTTGGCTCCGTAAAGAGTGAATTCATCTCCTCCTAGTAGATGAAACACTATCTCTCTTTTATGACACTCAATAATTGCTCGATTCTTACTGAGCCAATCCATTCCTAAAATTACATCAAAGTCTCTCATGTTTATGATGTGAAAATTTGTTACTACAGTTCTTCCACAAATTTCTATTTTCACGTCCTTAGACAATTCATTGATCATTAATGTCTTTCCCGAAGGTATGCTAACTTCAAGGGAATGTTCATTATATCTCTCTTATTTCCAATTTTCTTATGAAACTTAGCGAGATATAAATGAATTTGTAGCACCAAAGTGTCAAACAATACAAGAGCGGGGACTTCAAATATTGTCGAATATACCTGTCATATTGTTGGGTTCTTGATCGGCCTCTGTCTGCGTCGGTCAAGTGCAAATACTCGCCCTTTTCCTGCGCAGTACTTGAGCCTTTTCCCGAGTTCTCTCCCAGATATGTGGAACACTCGTGTGCTTGATGCCCAGGCTGTTTACATCTATAACATTTTCCTTTTCCGAATAGACACTCTCCCCTATGATTTCTTCCACATTCTGCACAATGTGGTTTTTCCATTTGACTGTTGGGCCCCATATTTATATTCTCGTTTGACTTGTTTATTCTGAACATTACCCTTAAACTGATTGGGGGATTCCAATTTCCTCTTCCCTTGAACCTCCACAAACTTCTTGTTTCCGACATCCATGTTTAGGCGAGTAGCGACCGCCTGTGCCCGTTCTACGACATCCGCATAAGTCATTGCACCTTGCCCAGCGAGTATACCTCCAACTTCGGATGCAAACCTCTTTCAAATCTTTTAGCCTTCTTTTTTGGTCGGTGTCCACAAGATGTGTGGCATAAGCGAGACAATTGGTTGAACCTTCGCTCATATTCAACCACCGATAATCCTCCTTGTTTGAGTTCCAAGAACTCAGGCTTCTTTACGGTCTCGGTATGATTGAGGAAAGTATTTGTTCATCACCACATCCTTAAACTCTGTCCAAGTTAGAGAATTACGTTCTTCCTCGATTCTTGTTCTCCAAAGACGCCTCCCACCACGGTGATCAACATCTTGATGAATTGGAACACAACACATGATATCCTTTGAGCATCGATGCATGCTATGTGTGAAAAGATTCTTTCCAACGAGCGTATCCACTCTTCAACAAATGCGGGGGCCGTCACGTCCGTTGAACCTTGGGGGTTGGTAGCGGCGAAACTGTTCTACTACTTGATTCACTTGATTGATAGGGACTCGTATTGTTTTGGGCCATTTGCCCTTCTTTGAGCAAACCATTGAAGCACAAAGACCAAATTGGCAATTAGGTCATGTCCATTTCCATTTCCATTCTCGTCTCCATTTCCGTTAGTTTGACCTCGTGTTTGAGGAGCCATTGGTTCCTATTAAGAGGATGGTTGTACCTTAGTTGAAATATTCATGAAGACATTATCAATATAATCCATACTCAAATAAAATAAGTAAACATTCATTCATGGTAAACTCTTGAGGTGATAACAATGTTTATCCTTAGAAAAACAGTAACAGACATCGAAATATATATATATATATTAACTACTAAGTTTTTCGAGTTTGCATAGTCCGAGTTTCTTAAGACGATTTAACTGATTCCGATGTCTTAAAATTAACATCCTCTTTTGGGTCCTCTTCTTCACTCTCCACGTCACTTGGAAAAGGGTCATCATCAAATTTTATCCATTTCCTAAAGCATGCCGGAAAACTCCACATAATCTATGATTGCCCCTCTCTTGTTGTCCACCTCCAAGTGTTCTTCGAGTAGCCGACGCGTGCCTATCTTTCCAATAGGGTGGCATGGTGTCAACGAACTTTTGGGCGGCTTCATAGTGAGTAACTCCATTAGGCAAGTTTCTGACATTCTTCCACAATTTCAGCATCGTGGCTATATGTACTCCTAGATCATCATCTTCCTTGGCCTGTTTATACTCTCTATATTCTTGTAGGCGGTTGAAAGGGCCCAAGGGCGGCCTGTGCACCCTTTTCTAGCGATTGAGAGAATACGCATCTAATACACAACTAAAATGTAAATTATTCACATATCAATTATGCATTATTGTTATCATTGGCATACCCATCAACTACCCTTGCTATCATAATGAACTTGCAGCGAAAATAAATTTCATGTAAACTCATGACAGATTTATGAAATAATATGCATATTATGTTATCTTGGCATCATAGAAATCATAGCAATTGTATCATGGAATGGCATATGTTAGTATGAAAATATGTACCTTTTTGTAGCTGGCGAGCGAGGTAGAGGTGAATGACTTACAACAAAATATCTTGTCCTTATTTATAATTTGTTTTTTTTTAACTCAACATATACATAGTTTTTTTTTTCCGAGTCTTCAGGAAATCAGACTCGCTCGATACCACAATCGTAACGCCCCTTTTTATATACGAAAATGTTTTCTTTTAAAAAAACAGAAAATAAAAATAACTTGGGACGCCACGACTAAAAATGGGAGTTTTCAAAAAAATATAAATAATATTTTTTTAAATTAGTATCTTTAAAAAAAACATAAAATTAATATTTTAACGGAAAATTTAATGCGGAAGCGATTTAAACAACTAAAAGAAAAATAGTCATTCATTATAATAAGTCAACGGAATTTAACCATAGTCAAACATATTCCAAAGCTACAAAAATTAAATAGCCGGATAATAGTAGTTTAACAAAACATTAAAATCAAAAGTTCAAGTAGACACTAAAATATTCATTCCAAATACTCAATTCGAAAATCCAGGATTTGAATTGATCCCAATGCCAAAAATATTTACGATGTTCAGTAGAAGACTTATTTTACTTATTTAAAATGGAGATCAAGCCAGTCATTCCTCCTCGCCTTCGCTGCGCCAAACTCCATCTGAAAAATCATTGGAAACTGTGGGGTGAGTAAAAACATTTACTCAGTGGGAAATCACATTTGTTCAAGCTAAATAAAATGCATGTATCACATTAATGAAAAACTTGCAACATATATCATAGCATCATGACATCATAGAATCATGTCATCATAGAGTTCCTAGAGCATAAAGCTCATGTAACTTTAATCTTGGAGTTCCTAGAGCATAAGCTCATGTAACTTGAATCTTGGAGTTCCTAGAGCAAAAGCTCATGTAACTTGAATCTTAGATCATAGAATCCATTGAGCAAACTCGTAGGATATAACATGTGTACTTTAAACATTAATGTAAACATCATAATATTTAACAAGAACAAATAGTAAAAATTCCCCACCTTGAAAAAGATCCGATGCAAATTATGTGTTGATATGCCTTGAACTCCTAGATCTCCTGTCTACCCTCGTCTCCTATTACGATAATAAAATAATTTGTCTTAGAGTTCTTAAATCTTACAACCTTAAAATTAATAATATTATAATCTTTCTGAAGTAGATCATGTAAAAATGATATGAATATTATATATTATATAAATAATATAGATCTAATAAATTAGTTAGAAGATATATATATATATATATATATATAATCCCTTTAAAGTTGAAGATTTTATAAATATATTAACACAAAAAAAATACTAAACAACACAACATATTTATTAGTATTGTAAATCACACATACACACATACGGCACATGCATATGTATAATATATATATATATATTTAAACACACACATATGCATCTAACATTATAACCCATGGCACATGCATTCTATATATGCATACATACGTGTATATATTTATATATATATTAAACACACACATGCATTATAAACATATATCATACATATTTATATATATTAAACACACACACACACACACCACTCATAAGACTAACACTCACAGACCACTAACACACGCACACACTGAATATATGTAACCATCTCCATTAACACTAACCCCACAATCCCACTTTAGCAATAGTTTTATTTTTATAAATAAATAAATGAAAAAGATAAAAACTGAGCATAGATAAAGACGACTGGAAAGGAAAAGGCAAAAGTACATACCTTTGGTTTGTGGTGTAAAATGGAGGGGTGAGGGTTAATATATATATATATAATTAGGGCAATAACAATAATTAAGGATTATGACAAAGGAAATCAAGAAATTTGTCCTTTGCGTATAAATTTTAGATCTTGTTGGTAGTTGTTAGCTTACCTTAATAAATGGGTTGGCTAATAATAAATGAGGTACTACTAATTAATACAATAATAATATAATAATAATAATAATAATAATAATAATAATAATAATAATAATAATAATAATAGTGGGTATTACATGTATAAACCGAATAAGTAGCCATTGCCCATTCAACATCTCATGTCAATCAATCCGACCACACATAGCCCGAAATCATCCAATAAACCTAAATTAGCAATAGTAGGTTCATCGGGATACCTTATGTTAATCCATGGTCGAAAGTAGAGTATCACCCATCTAGCCTGGTTTGTGTCGTTAGGCAAGATGACATTCGAAGCTTCTGGCTCGTCGGGCTCATATACCAGTTATGGCTTGGGTTCGGGCTCCGGGGTTGGTTCCCTTGTTCTTCTCGTGTTCCTTCTTGTTCCTCTTTCACCCCTAGAAGCCATTAAAACCAAGATTATGAGGTGTAAAAATCTGAAATTTGAAGTTTTTGAAAACCCCCAAACTTGGTGTAGAACTTGGAGAAGTTGAAAATTTAAAGCCTTTAGGTGGTGGGTTTCTTGAGAAGATGAAGGATTTGTGTTTTTGGGGTGAGATTTATAGTGAATTTGGAGAGATTTTGAGAGGCGTTTGAGAGTTTTGAGAGAGAATTTTCGTATGGTAGGGTTTGGGTAGGAGAAAGTGGGAAAAAAATGAGTTGTAGGGGTGAAAATATGGGAAATTCGCATCTGTCTGAACAGGCCACACGGCCCGTGTGACGCCGCACGGGCGGGACATGTGGCCCTACATTGCGTTTGTTCCTGCTCGTAACCCACACGGACATGTGGCGTTGGGCGCTTTGCCTTCCCGCACGGCCTGGTCGTGTGGTACCACCCGGCCGTGTGATGTAATTTTCGTACTTTTTTTTTCATAATTGGGAGTTTGCCATGACGCCTCATACACTGCGCTTCGCCTTCCTGCACGGCCTGGTCGTGTGGTACCACACGGCCGTGTGATGTAATTTTCGTACTTTTTTTTTCATAATTAGGAGTTTGCCGTGACGCCTCATACACAACAACTCACAGAACTAAACACAACTAAAAATTAACTTAATAAAAATAAAAGTAAATTAAAATTGAAGGCGATTAAAAAATGAACAATAATAAGAAATAAATTGGGTTGCCTCCCATAAAGCGCTAAGTTTTATATCTTCAACCAGACTTCAGATTTCTAATCACTTTTGTTGAACCAGGTTGGTTGAAATCTGTGAGCCCTCAAAGTCAGTACCATCGATCAGACGAATGGCATTGCATTGCTCTCTCGGATTCAGTTCAGTATCGCTTGGAATTTGTCCTTTTGATGTTGGCCTCCCACTGCAGTTGCGATATGGGCTACTTGTGTTTCCATAGATTTCAATCTAGCTTTCAGCAAATGCTTTCTTTAGATTTGCCTTTGCTCTGCCTTGATTACCCACATTAAATCACAGAGGTGATTGCAAAATATTTTTATTGTTACCATAAGAGAAATTTTCGGGGTTTTGCCACCCCGGGTGATAGTAATTGGGTGTCTGATTATTTATATAATTGTTGTTGAAGTTCCTTTGTTGGCCCACAAAGTTCGCTTCTTCTTCAACAACAGAAGGATCTCTTGGAGTCACTTGTTGCATCGCATCCAGTTTCATATTCAGCATGGATACTTGTACTGTGAGCATGGCGACTTTCTCATCCTGAACTTCTGCCATGCGTCAGACAGTAGATCTCTCAGATGGCCATTGGTAACTATTGTTCGCCATCTATTCAAATAATTCTAGTGCCTCCTCGATATATCTCCTTAGCAGTGCACCCCCAGATGCATCATCTATAATTGTTCTTGTGTTGCCACTCAAAACATTATAGAAATACTAGACCTGTTGGTAGTCGGGATATCTGTGTTGAGGGCACTTCTTCAGCAATTCTCGGAATCTATCCCATGCTTCATATAATGGCTCTGAATCTAACTGCTTAAACTGAGAGATTTCAGATTTCAATTGCAGCGTTTTACTGGGGGAAAGTATTTGGCTAGAAACCGCTGACTTAGTTCTGCCCTATTTGCTGCTGGTGGTGTTAGAGAGCATAACCATCCCTTAGCCTTGTCACGCAGAGAGAATGCAAAAAGGCGGCATCGAATGATATCCTCAGAAACACCATTAATCTTAACTGTGTCGCAAATATCTAAAAAGTACGCCAGATGCGTGTTTGGATTTTCAATGGCTATGCCCCCAAACTGATTTTGTGACACCATATGGATCAATGCTAGTTTTAGTTCAAAGTTGTTTGCATTGATCGGCAAACGGGCCACACCCCATAAGTCTGACTTACCTCCGACTGGAAGTAGTTCCTAACTGCCCTTCTGGCGGGCCTTTCCACTATCCGGTCCTGTACGTCTGCCCTAGGAGGGCGCTCCTCATTGATTTTGTTATTCACGGCATTCTGATTGTTCCCCTCCGCCATTGCTTTAGATCTTTTACTTAGTTGCTTCACTGTTTTCTCGATTTCCAAATCAATGGGTACTTTGTTGGTTAGATGCGGAACGCGTGATCATGCACTATCTGCACATAACAAAAACAATGTTAGAACCAAAGATAAAATAAAAAAAAAGTAAATATTTTTAGAAAAATCGAAAAATATAATTTTACAAAAAATGTTTCAATTAAGAATGAACTACTTATTACTATATCTAAGTAGAATCTTTCAATCCCCAATAATGGCGCCAAAAACTAGTTTGCCAAAAATAGTTTGGATCTTACAATTGCAAGTGTACAATGTAGTTTATAGAATAATGGCAAGCAAGGTCGTATTTCTCGGGGATTGTCTACGAAACACTTAGTTATAATAACATCGTATTCGATTTTATTGGAGCGTCCGAATATCAAATTTTATCAAAAATTGAAAATAAAAGATAAGTAAATAATTTTGCGAACCCACAAATATTTTCAACAACCACGGAAGCAACCTTAGGCACATAATCTCAACATGTTTCTTCAATATCAAATCCAATTAATGTTTAACAAAACCAATTCATGCAATTCTACGGGTTCAATTCCTAAGTTAGTCTATTCCCCCTCCCGGGGGCGCATAAATAGTAGATTAATACCAATTGTAGGTCTCCCGACTCGATACAACTATTACTAACTCCCAAAAGATCTACGAATTGAGTGACTCCCCACAAACAGTTGTATGTGTCCCGACTCGATACACCCATTTATGTCTGAATTTGATTTTTGTTTTTGTTAGAACTCCTCTTCCGGATTTCGCACTAACAAATATGACATGCTAATTATTGATTAGATAAAAAAACAATTAAGAATAAGCACCCGAATTTATAAAATAGAATACATGAATCAACTAAGAATATAATTAATCAAGATTTAACATGAATCCACCGTTTTGATTATGCCCCTAAGATCCGGAAGATTAGCCAAACAATGATAACAAATGATAAGGGCCTTTTTATGCATGTTTTATGTGTATATTTGAGTAGAATTCGAGTTATTTTATTGTTAGTTTTGTAAATTTTTGATTGTACATAGTTCATATTACTTCGAGGTGCTTTTATTGATGTAGATTGACCATACGGGGCCAATTTTGGTGAACTTCGGACCATGGATTCATGTCAAAACATACCGGGGAGTTTAAGGATGCAAAAACGCTCAAAATTCCAAGCCAAACGCGTCATTTCGGGCCTTTTTGGTCCAACACGGGCGGGTGTCGGGCAACACGGCCGTGTTCGCCGAGCTAAAAACTCGATTTTTTCGCACAAAACAGCCTCCCGACACGGCCAGGCCGTGTTCCCCAGCTACACGTGTCCAGAGACACGGCCTGGCCGTGTTGGGAAGCACGGCCATGTCTCCCTGATCCCCTGTGTGATAAAACAGCACGGCCCGGCCGTTCTGGGCGACACGGGCGTGTTCGGGGCACTTTTCTGCAACTTTTCCATGCGAAAATTATGGAAAACTCACCTACCAAGCTTTTTGACCACTTTTATACACCTTTAACACCCAATTTTGCTGCAACATGTCCCCATATTCCCTCAATCATCAATTGAGTACAAGAATTCACCAACCAACAATGAAAGTGGGGGTGATTGTTTAACAAAAGAGAGTACTATCAATGTATTGGTTGCCTATAAAAGCCAAGGGTTGAAGTTGGGAGAGGCATTCATTAGATACTCAGGAAATATTCATTGTATTCATTTCATTAAGTAGAATTGGGATCAAGGGGTCTTGGAGGAGAAAGCTTGGGGCAATATTGGAGAAGAAGGCTTGGATCAACATCATCAACCAAGGAGGAAGTCTTGTATTGGTCTTGAATAAGAGCTAAGTACACCATGTTCATTTTATTCAAATCATCTTGTGCGGATACTCTTTTATTAAAGCCATGTGTAGCTAAACTCCTAGTGTTTGAATGTAATGAACTCTAGAATGGATTTGTGATTAAGGTGTGTATGTTTTTAATAAAATCTTCATATTTTGTGTGATTCACTTATATTATGCTTCGTTCATTCGAATTGATATATGCGCAATATTGATTTGAAGTTTATTTTTCATCCGGAAATCGAGAGATTCATGGTGAAATAGAACCTATATAAGTGAAAAGAGTTGCATGCAATCCTAGATATAGGACGACATAAATCTTCTGGATTAGGGTCAAACCTAATATGGGAATTCACAAATCGTTATAATGATGTCTTGGGGGTTTTAACTAGAAAGAGATTTCAGTTAATCAACTTGAGATTAGAAGTTTTTCGCCTTGAGAAAGGGTTTAACTTAAATTGGGAATTTCTACGGTCCACAAGACATGAGATTTTATTAAAAGAGGTTGGTTTTTGCTTAAGGGCTTACGGTTGTATTTTTAACTTGTCAAATCACAAAAACATTCTAGAGGGATTTGCATTCAAACACATTTCTATCTCTTGATTTCTTATTTTACAAATTTTACTTCATTTTTACCATTTATAATTTGTTTTCCTTTTTCATCAAACAAAAACTCTGAAAATTGTCAGATTAAATAACAAAAAAACGGTAATTATTAGTACTTACAATCCTCGTGGGAATGACACTCGGTACTCAATAATCTATACTATAAAACGATAGGTGCACTTGCCTACGGTTTTAAAGGTAGCTTTTGAGCCATCAAGTTTTTGGCGCCGTTGCCGGGGATTGTAATATTAAGAACGCTTTATTTTTGTTAATTTAATCATTTTTTTTACCATTATCTTTCTTTTTATCTATCTTTGTAAGTCTTGGTTTATACTTATCCTCTTTGTTTACCGCAGTGTATGCCTACTCGTCGCCGAATTTGGAAGCGCGACACCGCCGGTAGCAACACAGAGGAAAGTACTAACACAGACCACGAAGAGGATACTAACGAAAGTAAAGATTTCGTCATGGAGGATGAACAAAGAACTATGTATGACTATGCCAAACCATCCATGGACGGCACGTCATCCAAAGATCGTAAGGCCCGTTGCCGCCAATAATTTTGAAATCAAACCGAATGTCATTCAAATAGTGCAACAATTCGTTCAATTCGACTGACCTACCAGGCGAAGATCCGAATAATCATATCGCAAATTTCCTCGAAATTTGCGATACATTCAAAATCAATGGGGTCTCACGATGATGCCATCCGTTTACGCCTATTCCCATTTACTCTTCGGGACGGGCTAAACAATGGCTAAATACTTTGCCAAAGGAACGATTACAACGTGGAACATCATGGCGAAAAGTTCCTTTTGAAATATTTTCCACCGCCAAAATCGCGCACGATTGAGGAATGAAATCTCTTCATTCACTCAAGAAGATGACGAGACCTTGTACGACACTTGGGAGAGATTCAAAGAATTGTTGCGGAAATGCCCACATCATGGTCTTCCTATTTGGATGCAAGTCCAAACATTTTACAATGGGCTACTCTCAACAAGGCAAATGATTGATGCGCGGCCGGGGGGAACTTTGAACAATAAAACACCGTAAGCTGCCCAAGATCTCATAGAAGGAATGGCCATGAATGGCTATCAATGGCAATCCGTGCGAGGAAAAACCAACAGGCGGTGGGAGTATACAATGCGGACGCGTGGTTACACTAGCCGCACAGTCGAAGCTCGACTCGAAAAATTGACGGGTTGGCGGCTCCAAAACCACCACCACAACAAGCCTTCTCATGCGAAACGTGTAGAGGATCGCACAACCACCAAGATTGCCCTCATGCGATACCACCGCATGAACAAGTGGATTATCTAGGTAATCAATCTCGACCCTCTCAAAATAATCCTTTCAGTAACACCTATAATCCAGGTTGGCGTCAGCACCCGAACTTCAGTTGGAGTAATCAAGGTCAACCACGACCTAATCCCAATCCTAATCTACACACGCCTCCCGGATTCCAATCGACCCAAGGAAAGCCTAACTTGGAGGAACTTATGGGAAAGTTTGTGCAATCAACAGATGCCCGATTCGGTTTCGAAACATCCTTAAGAAATCAAGAGGCATCTATCCATAATTTGGAAAACCAAATAGGCCAGATTGCGAAAATGATTTCCGAAAGGCCACAAGGAAGTTTGCCGGGTAACACCGAGCCAAACCCAAGGGAGCACGTAAAGGCAATCACCATCAATTTTTCACATGAGCATGATTATGCCAACGCCACCATGCAGAAATATGTGGAGGACAACAAACACGAAGAAAAGCCCATGAAAAAGGTGGTCGCCAAATACAAGCCCAAGATCCCTTACCGGAGTTTAACTGAAGAAGATAGAAGGGGGGACAAATTTGGTAAGTACCTTGAGTCATTCAAGCAATTACATACTAATTTTCCATTTGTTCAACCTCTTTCAAAGCATGTTAGGGATCTTCATGACATCATTCCTAATGAAAATAAGCTTAATAAATTATCAAATGTGCAATTGAATGATAAATGTTCTTCCAATGAATTTCCACAAAAATTTAATGATCCATGAAGCTTTATTATCCCTTGTACAATTGATGGTTTACCTGTTGATAGAGCACTAGCCGACTTGGGAGCTAGTATCAATGTGATGTCTTATGAAACATTCAAGCATGCGGGATTAGGTGAACTTAAACCTATTAGGATGGACATTCAATTGGCCGATAAATCGATTAAACATCCTAGAGGTATTATTAATGATGTGTTAGTCAAGATTGATAAATTCATGTTCCCAGTTGATTTTGTTATTCTTGACATGCATGATGATATTGATGTTCCTCTAATTCTTGGGCGTCCTTTCTTGGCTACGGCGAAATCTATCATTGATGTGCATGAGGGAAAATTAACTTTGAGAGTAGGGGATGAACAAGTAATTTTTAAAATTCATGTTGATATTGAAAAGGATACTACTTGTTCTTTTGTCGATTCAATTCCTTTGCATGATGAGAAACTCTTGGAGAAAAGTGTTGTTCAAAGTCCATGTTGGAAGCTTATGCCCAAAAAGGGGACCGGAAAGGTCGAAATGCACATTTTGAAACTTGAGGTTGGGGGTAGTTCTCCTAAACACCAAAGGGATTTTCATAAGTTTGAAGCTCCGCCCGACTAATCTTCACATTTAGGTGAGTTAGTCCAGCTATACGACTTTAAAGAAGCGCTACCCGGGAGGCAACCCGATGTTTGTGTGCAATTGTTTTCATTTATTTTTATTTTTTTATTTTATTTTCTTTCAAAATAATCACAAGTCCTTAGAGTCATTTTCAAATAAAAAAAAAAAAAATACTCTTGAACATCTTCTTGGTTGTCCTAATTGGGAATATTTGAGATTTCACGGTATTCGAGTTGTGTGTTGCTTAACTTTGATTAGGTATGAAGATGCCGTTGAAGGTCCCGTACCAAAACAACCCAATGATCGCTCAACACCGATTCCACTATTGTAGTAAGGTCGTATTTTTCTTTTTCTACTTCTTTTATATCATTCTAGTTTCTTTGTTTTTTTTTTTTTTTTTTTTTTTTGAGTGTGTTGTGTGTGTTTGTCCATTTCTTTCTTTCACATTGAGGACAATGTGAATCATAAAGTTGGAGGTGGGTACAATAACATTTTCGGAATGCTTGTGTGTTTGTTTTCAAAAGATGTGATTTTTTTAATAAATTAAATATTTGCTAGTCAATAACTTGGCCCAATCATACCTATATTAAATTGTTAATTTGTGTTTTCGAGTGTGAAGCAATTGATTGTCTAGGATAGATTGAGCGTGGATGCGGGCTAAAATTTGACGAGATTTCCAACACCATAAATACTTGATGTGTTAAGGCATATACGATGATACTTAGTGCTATGAACTTCCGAGAACTCATGATTTAGTAGTGGTTAACTAGTTGTTAAACCAAGCTTGTGAAAAAAAAAAAGAAAAAATAATAATAAAAAAAAAAAAAAAAAAAAAACGGACCAATCGAGGTTATACTCCTCTATTTGTTGTTGCTTAGTAACTAGGAGCATTCATGAGCCCCATGTTTGTCTTTTTACGTAAACGGCGACACGAATATGAGTATGGGAAACCACCTAGGAGTGTTTGAACAGAAATTCAAAATATAAACCTAGTGGAAGCATGTCTCGAAAGGTCCCAAAAAAAAAAAAAAAAAAAAAAAAAAAAAAGAAAAAAAAAAAAGAGAGAATGAATACTCATTGACTTCTCATTCCAATAAAGTTCAAGAAGCTTGGTTATATGACTAGTAAGCTAACTACAATGATCTATTGAATTCTTGCATTTTCATGGCGTTATTGAATTGAAGTTGTTCATAACTATCGATTTGTGGAGTGATGATTTCAAGTCGAATAATGCCTGCCGATATTACTGATCTTTCTTGACAACATCGTTTTACAAAACTATGTTTTTACTTAATGGTTAATTCAGTTGAGAAGGCCAAGAACTTGACTGCTTATGTTCAATATGTTGAAAAAAAAAAATCATCTTTGTATGTTGTGATTTATTGAATCCCTCTTTTTGATATAATGTTTTGCTTGAGGACAAGCAAAGTTCAAAGTTGGAGGTGGTTTGATAAGGGCCTTTTTATGCATGTTTTATGTGTATATTTGAGTAGAATTCGAGTTATTTTATTGTTAGTTTTGTAAATTTTTGATTGTACATAGTTCATATTACTCCGAGGTGCTTTTATTGATGTAGATTGACCATTCGGGGCCAATTTTGGTGAATTTCGGACCATGGATTCATGTCAAAACATACCGGGGAGTTTAAGGATGCAAAAACGCTCAAAATTCCAAGCCAAACGCGTCATTTCGGGGCCTTTTTGGTCCAACACGGGCAGGGGGTGTCGGGCAACACGGCCGTGTTCCGCCGGGAGCTAAAAACTCGATTTTTTCGCACAAAACAGCCTCCGACACGGCCAGGCCGTGTTCCCCAACACGGCCGTGTCCAGAGACACGGCCTGGCCGTGTTGGGAAGCACGACCATGTCTCCCTGATCCCCTGTGTGATAAAACAGCACGGCCCGGCCGTTCTGGGCGACACGGGCGTGTTCGGGGCACTTTTCTGCAACTTTTCCATGCGAAAATTATGGAAAACTCACCTACCAAGCTTTTTGACCACTTTTATACACCTTTAACACCCAATTTTGCTGCAACATGTCCCCATATTCCCTCAATCATCAATTGAGTACAAGAATTCACCAACCAACAATGAAAGTGGGGTGATTGTTTAACAAAAGAGAGTACTATCAATGTATTGGTTGCCTATAAAAGCCAAGGGTTGAAGTTGGGAGAGGCATTCATTAGATACTCAGAAATATTCATTGTATTCATTTCATTAAGTAGAATTGGGATCAAGGGGTCTTGGAGGAGAAAGCTTGGGGCAATATTGGAGAAGAAGGCTTGGATCAACATCATCAACCAAGGAGGAAGTCTTGTATTGGTCTTGAATAAGAGCTAAGTACACCATGTTCATTTTATTCAAATCATCTTGTGTAGTATACTCTTTTATTAAAGCCATGTGTAGCTAAACTCCTAGTGTTTGAATGTAATGAACTCTAGAATGGATTTGTGATTAAGGTGTGTATGTTTTTAATAAAATCTTCATATTTTGTGTGATTCACTTATATTATGCTTCGTTCATTCGAATTGATATATGCGCAATATTGATTTGAAGTTTATTTTTCATCCGGAAATCGAGAGATTCATGGTGAAATAGAACCTATATAAGTGAAAAGAGTTGCATGCAATCCTAGATATAGGGGCGACATAAATCTTCCGGATTAGGGTCAAACCTAATATGGGAATTCACAAATCGTTATAATCTTTGTCTTGGGGGTTTTAACTAGAAAGAGATTTCAGTTAATCAACTTGAGATTAGAAGTTTTTCGCCTTGAGAAAGGGTTTAACTTAAATTGGGAATTTCTACGGTCCACAAGACATGAGATTTTATTAAAAGAGGTTGGTTTTTGCTTAAGGGCTTACGGTTGTATTTTTAACTTGTCAAATCACAAAAACATTCTAGAGGGGATTTGCATTCAAACACATTTCTATCTCTTGATTTCTTATTTTACAAATTTTACTTCATTTTTACAATTTATAATTTGTTTTCCTTTTTCATCAAACAAAAACTCTGAAAATTGTCAGATTAAATAACAAAAAACGGTAATTATTAGTACTTACAATCCTCGTGGGAATGACACTCGGTACTCAATAATCTATACTATAAAACGATAGGTGCACTTGCCTACGGTTTTAAAGGTAGCTTTTGAGCCATCAACAAATTCATAGACAAATTCAAAATCAACAATATGTCATTGTTTAAGCACATACAAGAGATCTAGACATAGAAAGAAAACCCCTTCGTGTTAGGATGGATTCCCCTTCCAAGCCTTCGAAGCTCTTGTGTTCCTGTAGATGTGAAAGACCTTGTGGTGTTCTTCGCGACCTATCTCTCCTCTCTCAGAAGACCTTGGATCTTGTATTCATGTGTAATTTGATGTGTTGTATGTGGTATGAATGTTGTATTTTTCGTGCAGCCCTTGGGTCCCTTTTATAGATGCTTGGAGAGATCACTTGTAGAGTTGAAGTGGGGAAAAGACACCAAAATCCGAAGACAGTGCACCACACGTCCCGGCCGTGTAGTCTCACACGGCTGTGTGGCTTTTACTCTGGCCAACCTCGCACCCGTGCGACTTGTTTTTCCGCCCTCTCTGTTTCTTCCCAAATTCACACGGACATGTCATTTTTCACACGGGTATTTCACACGGCCGTGTGGTCCCACACTGTCCGGCCATGTGACATGTTTTTGTCCAGTTTCTTTGTCTTTTTGATCTTCTCTTTCCACTCGTCAATTCTATCTGGGCCTTTCAACTGATATTTCTTCTATTAAGCTCCGTTTCTGATAAAAGGTTACAAGAATACGTAGTATCATCAATCATGCCCTTCTAAGGAAACCAAGTATAAACACAATAAATATACATGCAAATGTATAAAATATATATCATTTTAAGCCCCTAAATGCACGTATATTTTACACACATCACACATCAAAACCTCTCACACACTTTGAAATGAGGAAAACAACCAGCTTAAATATCAAAACTCTTAGCTGACTAAGGAGCAGAGTACTTTAAGTCACATTGCTGATGAGAATACAAAGCTGAAGGCTCAAATTGCCAAGATCCAAGCAGAATTAGCTGCTACTGAAAAGAGAGAGAAAGATCTCAAAAATTTGATTGCTTCATTTACAAAGGCATACATATCATTGGATGAACTTAAAATGACACAAAAAGAGTGTGGAGACAAAACAGGCATAGGATTTAATTCCTTTGTGCATGCTAAAGCTCCTTGAGTGATTTTGGAGAAAGGATACTCAAGTAATGAGGGAGTCCTAAAATCCAAAACACCGTATGTTGTACCAACACCCACACCAAAACCCAATCACAATCATTAATGTGTGTAAACTATACGTGCATTTATGGGCTTAAAATGATATATATTTGATACATTTGCATGTATATTTAGTGCATTTTTACTTGGTTTTCTTAGAAGAGCATGATACTGCATATTCTTGTAACTTTTTACAGGAAACAGAGCTTAATCAAAGAAATATCAATTGAAAGGCCCAAATAGGACTGACGAGTGCGAAGAGAAGATCAAAAAGACAAAGAAAATGGACAAAAACATGTCACATGGCCGGACTGTGTGGGACCACACGGGCGTGTGACATACCCGAGTGAAAAATAACATGTCCGTGTGAAGTTGGGAAGAAATAGGGGATGAAAACAAGCCGCACAGCCGGACCGTGTGGGACCCACATGAGTGTGTGAGGTTGGTCTGAGTGAAAGCCACACGGCAGTGTGAGGCTACACGGTTTGGCCGTGTGGTGCACTGTCTTCGATTTTGGTGTCCTTTTCCCACTTCAACTCTACAAGTGATCTCTCCAAGCATCTATAAAAGGGGCCAAGGGGCGCATGAAAATAACAACATTCATACCACATACAACACATCAAATTACACAGGAACACAAGATCCAAGGTCTTCTGAGAGAGGAGGGCTAGGTCGCGAAGAACACCACAAGGCCATTTGCATCTACAGGAGCCCAAAAGCTTCGAAGGCTTGGAAGGAGAATCCATCCTGACAAGAAGAGGTTTTCTTTCTTCGTCTAGATCTCTTGTCTGTGCTTAAACGATGTCATAATGTTGATTTCAAATTTTTTCTGTGAATTTGTTATCAATGTTTGGATAATTTTTTGCATCTTAGGGGAATAATCAAAACTGTGGATTCCTGTTGAATCTTGATTAATTATTTTCTTAATTGATTCATGTTTTCTACTTTATGAATTCGAGTTCTTATTCTTAATTGCTTTCTATTTGACCAATAATTAGCATGTCATATTTGGTAGTGCCAAATTCAGAAGAGGAGTTCTAACAAAGACAGAAATCGAATTTAGACATAAACGGGTGTATCGAGTCGAGACGTACAACTATTTGTGGCGAGTCGTTTAATTCATATATCTTTTGGGAGTTAATAATAGTTGTATCGAGTCGGGAGACCTACAATTATTATTAGTCTACTATTTATGCGCCACCCGGGAGGGGGAATTGACTAATAGAATTTGACCATTGAACGAAGGGTACGAAATCAATCGGATTGATTTTTCGATCAAACGACTTAGGAATTGAACCCATATAATTGCATGACTTGGTTTTTAAAACATTAATTGGATTTAATATTGAAGAAACAAGTTGAGATTATGTGCCTAAGATTGCTTCTGCGGTTGTTGAAAATACTTGTGGGGTTCGCAAATTTATTTATTTTTTCTTTTATTTTTGATTTTTATAAACTTTTGATATTAGGTCGTTTCAATAGATTGGAATGTGATGTTATTATAGCCTAAGTGTTTCGTAGTCAATCCCTGAGGAATACGACCTTGTTTGCCATTATTCTATAAACTACATTGTACACTTGCAGATGTAAGATCCAAACAAATTTTTTGGCGAACAAGTTTTTGGCGCCGTTGTCGGGGATTGAAAGATTCTATTTAGATATAGTAATAAGTATTTTTCTTTGGTTCTAACATTGTTTTTGTTAAGTGCGGATAGTCCATGATCACGTGTTCCGGATCTACCCGGCAATACCCATTGATTTAGAAATCGAGAAAACAAAAGCAACTAAGGAAAGATCTAAGTCAATGGCGGGGGAACAATCGAGAATGTCATGAATAAAAGAATCAATGAGGAGTGCCCACATGGGGGCGTGGGCGTACATATTTATAGTAGAAAAGGCCGTGAGAATGGCGAGTTAGGGGACTACTTCCCGGTAGGAGGTAAGTCGACTTATGGGAATGTGGTCCATCCGCCGATCAATGCGAACAACTTTGAACTAAAATCGGCATTGATCCGGATGGTGTCATAGAATCGCTTTGAGGGCGAGCCGTTGAGGATCCAAACTGCATCCGGTGCACTTTTTTAGAAATTTGCGACACGTTTAAGACGAATGGTGTTTCGAGGATATCATTCGATGCTCGCTTTTTGCATTCTCTGTCGCGATAAGGCTAAGGGATGGTTATGCTCTCTAACACCACCAACAAAAATTGGGTTGAACTAAGTCACCGGTTTCTAGCCAAATACTTTCCCCTAGTAAAATGTTGCAATTTAAATCAAATCGCCCGATTTAGGCGGTTAGATGCAGAGCCACTATATGAAACATGGGATAGATTGAGGGAATTGCAGAGGAAGTGCCCTCAACATGGATATTCCGACTACCAATATGTCCAGTACTTCTATAATGGTTTGACTGCCAACACGAGAACGATTATAGATGTTGCATATGGGGGTGCACTACTAGGGACATATCCCGATGAGACACTAAAATTGGTAGAAGAGATGGCGAACAACAGTTACCAATGCCATCTGAGAGATCTATTGTCCGACGTGTGGCAGACGTTCCTGATGAGAAAGTCGCCATGCTCACAGAATAGGTATTTGTGCTAAATATGAAACTGAACGCGATGCATCAAGTGACTCCAAGAGATCCTGCTGTTGTTGAAGAAGAAGCAAACTTTGTGGGCCAACAAAGGAACTTCAACAACAATTATAGAAATAATCAGTCACCTAATTATTGTCATCCGGGATAGCGAAACAATGAAAATTTCTCTTATGCTAACATTAAAAATATTTTGCAGCCACCTTCGGGATTTAATGTGGGTAATAAAGGCAGAACTAAGTCAAATAAAAAGAAAGCATCTGATGAAGAGATGATATCCTCGTTTATCGGAGAGACTAGAGCAAGAATGAACAAGGATGAATCAAAGATAGACATGATAGAAGAGCAGGTCACTCAGTTGAACATGAACGTGAACACATGACTGAAATCTCTGGAAACACAAGTAGCCCAGATCGCAACTCCAGTGGGAGGCCAACATCAAAAGGGCAAATTCCCAAGCGATACTGAACTGAATTAGAGAGAACAATCCAATGCAATTCGTCTGATGGATGGTACTGACTTTGAGGGCTCATAGATTTCAACAGACACGGTTTTAAGAAAGTTATTAGAAATATGAAGTCTGGTTGAAGATGTAAGACTTAACACTTTATGGAAAAAAAGTACGGAAATTACATCACACGGTCGTGTGGTATCACACGACTAGGCCTGTGTGGGAAGGTGAAGTGCCCAGCGCCACACGGCCATGCCGTGTGGCCACCACACGGGCGGGTGGGCTATGAGCAGGAAGGAACTGAAGCGGGTGCTAGGTCACACGGCCTGCTCGTGTGGCATCACACAGGCCGTGTGGCCCATCGGACATACGTTATGTTTTCCCAAACTCACCCCCCAAACTCAATTTTCTCCCACTTGCTCCTACCCAAACCCAACCATACAGAAATCCTCTTCCAAAACTCTCAAACTCCTCTTCAAATCTTCCAAATTCACTATAAATCTCACCCCAAAAACACAAATTCTTCATCTTCTGAAGATACCCACCACCTAAAGCCTTCAAATTTTCTACTTCTCCAAGTTCTAAACCAAGTTTGGGGGTTTTCAAAAACTTCAAATTTTAGATTTTTATACCTCATAATCTTGGTTTTAATGGATTCTAGGGGTAAAAGATGAACAAGAAGAAATACGAGAAGAAGAGAACCAATCATAGAGCCCGAGGCACAACCAGAATATAAGCCTAACGAGCCGGAAGATTTCGAATGTCATCTTGCCAAATGACACAAATTGGGCTACATGGGTGATACTCTACTATCGACCATGGATTAACACAAGGTATCCCGATGAATCTACTCTTGCTAATTTAGGTTTATTGGATGATGTTTGGGCTATATGTGATCGGATTGATTGGCCAGAGATGTTGAATGGGCATTGGGCTATTTATTCGATTTATACACTTGAGTTTTTGAGTAGTTTCAAATTAGTGGTTCAAAAAAGAAATTTGATGGGGATTAGGTTTTGGTTGGCGAATTAGCCGAGGGAGTTGACTATTGATGATTTGGATGAAATTTATAAAACTCCGGCTTATGGGGTTGAGGAGCATGAGGATTTTGATAAGGATCATTTTTGGAGAGAAATAACTGGGAAACGAATCTACACAACGGGTACCTCGAAGGCATAACATTTGAAACCCCGTATTCTGCTATGTCCAAAGAGCCTTAGCGGAGACAATTTTTGCAAGGGAGGAGAGTACAACGGCCTTGCGGGTAGATGAGTTGTTTATTATATGGTGCATGACGTTGGGGACGGAGGTTGTGCCAAACGCCGAGGCTATGATAGCCCGACAATTTTATACGGTGAGAAAATCTGAGAATGGAGGAATCTGTATTGGGGGGATGATTACTCTTATTGCTGAGTACTTCAATGTTAGTTTTGAAGGGTATGAGGAAGCCGCAGGGACTAAACTGATTGATTTGACTGTTTTATTTGCTATGAAGATGATTCAATTCGATGGGCGTGATTACTGGCTAAATCAGGCAGATAGAACAAAGGTAAAGCTTTCTAACCCTGAAGATACATCCATAACAAATAGGGGTAATTGGCTGCTAAAAGGTGAACAGGGGGTTGCTGCTTAAGATGAGACAGATTAGCCTATGAGGGGAGGTGTCGGAATCCTCTAGATAAGAGGGTAACCGGCCATTTACCATTAGTGATAGGCTAGAAAGGGTGGAAGCCGATGTGGGAAAGTTGATAATTGATACTTATTAGTTGACAGCTACAATTGATGAGTACCACATGGAGTACTTACAACGATTCGATACCATCACCCAGCAGCAGCAGCAGTACATGTATGAGATGATGTCTCGTATGGACTAGTGGCATATTTCATAGGGCCACTACCCTCCACCTCCACCCCTACAGTGAGCTATGTAAGTACTTATTACGCATTCCTCTTTACTTTTAATAATTCCTCATATGTTCCGGACGAAGCATATTTTAAGTTTAGGGGGTTGTCAATAATGCGTAATTTATTATTTCCTTGCAATTTGCATTAGATTTAGAATTGCATGTAGAGCATTTTTGCATTAATATATTCAATTTATTTAGGATTTTCAATTTTTTTAGCACGTTTATCGCTTTAGCACGTTAATTGCTTTTGTGTGTGATTTTTAATCAAAATTTTCGAAAATGCCCAGAAGCTTCCGTATGATTTTTACTATGAGTATTTAATTTACTGAGGTAACATACTTTTGGGAATAATGTGATAAATTGTTGAGAAGATGTCTTAAGATAATTGGGTATTTGAGCATGTTGCGAAAAATAAGTCTGTGATCGTTTGTGCCTTAAACTGCTTTATATTATGCAACTTATTTGTTATTGAGTTTGTCATTCATGATTGATAGAACTCTATGTAGGTCCCAAGGGGTGTAAGTGTAAGGTTTAGAAGGGGGGGTTGAATAAACCTTACCAAATTTTTGATTTAGTCCTTTTAAATATTCAGAGTTGATACTACACAACTGTGTCCTTGGTGGACAGCCAATTTAGTTAATCAGTAGAGTTAGTCTCTCAAATGCACTCAACTGAGTTGTTGATGGAATAACTCACCGTTAAGTCTAAATTAACTCAACCGTGGTTTGTTTTCATTGGAAGACTTAACACCCTTAAGTTTGGTTAAGTGGAGATTTAGAGCTTGATTTAGTACTTAGAGATTATCTAATGGATAGCAAATTTGTCAGCAGAATTAAACAATTAAGATGTAGGAATTAAGTCTTTGAAATGTAAAAGACACGATAAGTTTTTATAGAGGTTCAAGATGGGGTAATTCTTCTACTCCTCTCTTCTCCAACTCCCGGAGGAATCCACTAGGTATTGATCAAGTATACAAAGTGGTAATGCATCCGGATACAAGTATTGATCACACAAACCCCGACTTGATCCTTTGGGACTCGGTCTGAGACGCATTGATCACTCACCGCTTCTCGTACGACTCGGCTTCTTCACGGGCAGTTCCTTTTGCTACTATAGCCCACTTGCTCAAGCTCTTTGGATTTGATCACGAAGCCCTCCCAAAGCTCAAGACTTGGTTCAACCTTGAACCTTCCTACAATCCTTCGTTGAATGTAGACCCCTTTTCTTCAAAGGTTTCCTCTTCAACCGATTGAAGCTATCTTTCCTTCACAGTGAGTGTTGGATTGATTTTCTTCGTAGTGTAGGCTTGAGGATTAATCTTGAATGATTTGAGAATATTTTAGGTTACTGATTCAAATGTTTTCTTGAAATGTTCGTGATTCAAAACCTCTTTTCTCGTAGTCATTCCTCGGCCTTTTATAGTGATCTTTCAAAAATCTGCCCGTTGAAGAGATAGGCTTATTTTTGAAAGTCACTTGCGATCGTTGGCTTGTCTTGTTGCGATCCTTGGAATTGCCATTTCCTCGTATGAATTGTTCTTCACCTTTTGAGTTCGACACGGTGTAGTGCTTCCCATTGGTTTATTACTTTTGCACGCTTTTTGGGTGAGCACTTGAGAAAGGTAGTATGGAGATATTACTTGTTTAGGTAATTCTCTTGATTTCTCGTATGCAACGGATCTTTTTCGATTATCTCGAGTTGACTGCATTTCCTTGCTTTCCCCAGGTGACTTAGAGTCAGCTTCCAATCATTGGATGACTCTTCCGTCACTTCAACTTGAGACTTGGCTTTTCTTGAGTTAACTTGACTGATACTCCACTCAGTTGCATCTCAGTTGCTCCTTCTGTAGGGTTCCCGTCTTCTCTTCTTTGCCATACTCAGCTGTCTCGCAGCGGAGTCTTCCTTCTAGTCTCCAGTTCTCTTCTTGCATGTTTGGGCATAGCTGACTTAACTCAGCTTGCAGTTTACAACAAAAAATGGGGTGCCAACTTCCTATTCTAAGTTTTACATGGCATTCATCAAAATCTAATAAATTTCCCAACAATTTTCCCCTTTTTGATGATGCCAAAACTTAAACCATTCAAAAATGTAAATAGCAAAGATACGTCGATAGTGTATTCACATAGAATGTATGCGTAGAATCAATCCTTTTATTGATCATAACATTCTTGTTCTTTTACACAATCACATTTTACAAGGTGTATCGAGAAAAAAAACATTTGTCTACACAAAAAATAAAGAATTTATAGCTTTATTGCGAGAAGACTTACATAGTATGTATTTACACAATAAGATACATGAAGGGGTGGACAACAACACTTCATCTCCTTCATTGTCTCCTTCTTTCATCTTGTTCAAGATCTTCTCTTCTTCTTCTCTTTTTCTCATCGTCACCGCCTTTTTCTTCTTTTCATAAGCCTTCCCAGCGGCTTCATCTCTTCTTAATCTCTCTTGTCTTTCCTCCCATAGCTGAGTTTGTCTCTTATTTTCTTCTTCTATTCTTTTTGCATACTCGGCATTACTTTTAGCCACTTGCAAATTGGCTACTTGGTCAAGACCAACCCGATGAGATCCCTCATTTCTTGCCTGGATCTACGTACTCAATGTTTTTGGGCGAGAGGCCTGGAGGTCCGAAACCTCTTCCTCCACCACACGCTTCTTCCTCTACCTGCGGCGTGTATTGTCTTGGGGTCTTCTTCTTTCCAATGAGTGACCAGTGTGGACCAGTGATTGCTCGGTAGTCTGTTTGCTGTCGGCTTCTTCACTTAACGTGAGACCCTTTTCCCAAGATACAAGTCCCAAGCTTGAGCCATAGACATATTTGTAAAGTATCCTTGAGATGCGGCGTTTTAAATTCATCAACCGATCGTGGCTCTCCGGTCCGACATCCGAGATGGCATAAGTGTCTCTGTCTCTTTGGAATGTCTCCATGTTGTTTCAAGATGTTCATAACTCGGGCATCCATTTTTCTTCCACTTCCTCCATCCCCGCTTCAATTTTCTTTCTCTTTTCGGCCCACGGATATAGCGAGTGTTGGAGTGGCGAGTCACGGGGAGTTTTCAAAAATATCACCAGTGACAAGACCTTGTTGGGGGTTTGTGCAATCATCAAGGTCACTTCTTTCAATCCTTCCCCCTCAACGGACTTTCCTTTCTTTTGTTTGGCTCACAGAGAACAATGCAATGCAATTTGTCTGATGGATGGTACTGACTTTGAGGGCTCACAGATTTCAACAGACACGGTTTTAAGAAAGTTATTAGAACTATGAAGTCTGGCTGAAGACGTAAGACTTATCGCTTTATGGAAAAAAGTACGGAAATTACATCGCACAGCCGTGTGGTGTCACACGACTAGGCCTGTGTGGGAAGGCGAAGTGCCCAGCGCCACACGGCCAGGCCGTGTGGCCATCACACGGATGGGTGGGCAATGAGCATGAAGGAACTAAAGCGGGTGCTAGGTCACACGGCCTGCCCGTGCGACATCACACGGGTCGTGTGTTCCATCGGACAGACGTTATGTTTTCCCAAACTAACCCCCAAAACTCAATTTTCTCCCACTTTCTCCTACCCAAATCCTACCATACAGAAATCCTCTTCCAAAACTCTCATACTCCTCTTCAAATCTTCCAAATTCACTATAAATCTCACCCCAAAAACACAAATTCTTCATCTTCTGAAGAAACCCACCACCTAAAGCCTTCAAATTTTCTACTTCTCCAATATCTACACCAAGTTTGGGGGTTTTCAAAAACTTCAAATTTTAGATTTTTATACCTCATAATCTTGGTTTTAATGGATTTTAGGGGTAAAAGATGAACAAGAAGAAATACGAGAAGAAGAGAACCAATCATAGAGCCCGAGGCACAACCAAAATATAAACTGTGCGAGCGGAAGATTTGAATGTCATCTTGCCAAATGACACAAATTGGGCTACATGGGTGATACTCTACTATCGACCATGGATTAACACAAGGTATCCCGATGAATCTACTCTTGCTAATTTAGGTTTATTGGATGATGTTCGGGCTATATGTGGTCAGATTGATTGGCATGAGATGTTGAATGGGCATTGGGCTACTTATTCCGTTTATACACTTGAGTTTTTGAGTAGTTTCAAATTAGTGGTTTGAAAAAGAAATTTGATGGGGATTAGGTTTCGGTTGGCGAATTAGCCGAGGGAATTGACTATTGATGATTTAAATGAAATTTATAAAACTCCGGCTTATGGGGTTGAGGAGCATGAGGATTTTGATAAGGATCATTTTTGTAGAGAAATAACTGGGAAACGAATTTACAGAACGGGTACCTCGAAGGCATAGCATTTGAAACCCCGTATTCTGCTATGTCCAAAGAGCCTTAGCGGAGACAATTTTTGCGAGGGAGGAGAGTACAGGGGCCTTGTGGGTAGATGAGTCGTTTATTATATGGTGTATGACATTGGGGACGGAGGTTGTGCCAAACGCCAAGGCTATGATAGCCCAAAAATTTGATAGGGTGAGAAAATCTGAGAATGGAGGAATCTGTATTGGGGGGATGATTACTCTTATTGTTGAGTACTTCAATGTTAGTTTTGAAGGGTATGTGGATGCTAAAAGGTGAACAGGGGGTTGCTGCTCAAGAAGAGCCAGATGAGCCTATGAGGGGAGGTGACGGAATCCTCTAGATAAGAGGGTAACCGCCCATTTACCATGAGTGATAGGCTAGAAAGGGTGGAAGCCGATGTGGGAAAGTTGATAATTGATACTTACCAGTTGACAGCTACAATTGATGAGTACCACATGGAGTACTTATAGCGATTCGGTACCATCACCCAGCAGCAGCAGCAATACATGTACGAGATGATGTCTCGTATGGACTAGTGGCATATTTCACAGGGCCACTATCCTCCACCTCCACCCCCACAGTGAGCTATGTAAGTACTTATTACGCATTCCTCTTTACTTTTGATAATCCCTCATATGTTCGGGACGAAACATATTTTAAGTTTTGGGGGGTTGTCAAGAATGTGTAATTTAGTACTTTCTTGCATTTTGCATTGCATTTAGGATTGCATGTAGAGCATTTTTGCATTAAAATTTTTGATTTTTTTTAGAATTTTCGATTTTTATTTTTATTTTTTAAGCATGTTTATCGCTTTAGAATATTTATTTGCTTTTGTGTGTGTTTTTAATCAAGATTTTGAATATGCCCAAAGCTTTCGTATGATTTTTACTATGAGCATTTAATTTTATGAAATAACATACTTTTGGGAATAATGTGATGAATTGTTCAGAAGATATCATTTATTTGTTTGGCATTAGTTGAGAAAATTGTGTATTTGAGCATGTTGCGAAAAATAAGCCTGTGAGTTTTTGTGCCTTAAACTGCTTTTTCTTATGCAGCTTATTTTTTCTTGAGTGTGTCATTCATGATTGCTAGAACTCTAGAACTTGCTCTGGTATCTTCATTGAAGTCATGTGTGTGTGCAATTTTTGAAAAGGATTTAACGCCATCTTTGTTTAGCATACTTAGCCTAAAAAGCCTACCTATGAACTCATGATTCCCTAGTTAGCCAATTTTGAGCCAATAGCTTTTTTATTGTTAGCCACATTGATCTTTAAAATTGAAAATTGATTTTATCCCTGAAATTTCTTGAGCTTATAGAAAATGAACAAGTTTGGGAGAGATGTGGTGAAAATTTATGAAAGAAGAGAAGAAGTTGCAAAAGAAAGAGGGATGATCAATATCTAGGTGAATGAAGAAAGAATGAAGCTCGAAAAAAAGAAAAATCTCTGAAAACTATATAGAGAAAATCGAGCAAAAGAAAGAAAAATTCTGAAAAATGTGAAACACATGAGAGTTTGAGGCTAAAGAAAAAATAAAGGCTTAAGAATGAAAAAGGAGAAAAAAAAGGGTGGAGTCGAGTTGAAAAAGAAAATAAAATGAAAAATGAGTATTATGCTGATTGGGTTGGTGAATTGCAAGTCTGTGTGCTTAAATTCTATTTGCTCAAGCCAAGTCACTTAATCCAAATTTTCCCTACCCTTACCAAAGAGCCTACATTACAACCAAATGAAAAGTCCTGTTTGATTCTTAGATTGTGCACACAAAAGTGGAGAGATGTTAAGACGATTTGCAAGCCTATGATAGTTCTACTTTCATTGAATTGATTTTGAGCGTAAACACTTTCCATACACTTTGAGAGTTTTGATACACAACTACTTTCATTAATTATGCCGAACTTATGAAAGATGACTTCATGGCAATGAATTGCATGGTTCACTTTGATATGGAGTCAAATGAGATTAAATGTTTATAGTATTCTTGTGTCTTCTTTTTACCCCTCGATATTATTTTTCTTAATTTGCTCGAGGACGAGCAATGTTTTAAGTTTGGGGGATTTTGATGCGTTTTAAAATATACGTGCATTTAGGGGCTTAAAATGATATATAATTGATACATTTGTGTGTATATTTAGTGTGTTTTTACTTGGTTTCCTTAGAAGGGCATGATACTGCGTATTCTTGTAACTTTTTATAGGAAACGAAGCTTAATCGGATAAATATCAATTGAAAGGCCCGGATAGGATTGACCAGTGCGAAGAGAAGATCGAAAAGACAAAAAACCTGGACAAAAACATGTCACACGGCTGAACTGTGTGGGACCACATGGTCGTGTGAAAAATGACATTTCTTTGTGAAGTTAGGAAGAAACATAGGATGGAAACAAGCCGCACGGTCGAACCGTGTGGGACCCACATGGGTATGTGAGGTTGGCCTGAGTGAAAGCCACACAGTCGTGTGAGGCTACACGTGCACTATATTCGGATTTTGGTGTCCTTTTCCCGCTCTAACTCTACAAGTGTTCTCTCCAAGCATCTATAAAAGGGACCCAAGGGCTGCACGAAAATAACAATATTCATACTTAAACGATGCCATAACAATATCCAAGTGTTCTCTACAAGTGTTCTCTTTGTCTAGATCTCTTGTCTATGCTTAAACGATGTCATAATGTTGATTTCGAATTTGTCTATGAATTTGTTATCAATGTTTCGCTAATCTTTCGGATCTTAGGGGCATAATCAAAACTGTGAATTCATGTTGAATCTTGATTAATTGTTTTCTTAATTGAATCAAGTTTTCTATTTTATGAATTCAAGTGCTTATTCTTAATTTATTTTTATTTGGCCAATAATTAGCATGTCATATTTTGTTAGTGTGGAATTCAGAAGAGGAGTTCTAACAAAGACGGAAATCGAATTCAGACATAAATGGGTGAATCGAGTCGGGAGACCTACAACTGTTTATGGGGAGTCATTCTTCATAGTTCTTTTGGAAGTTAATAATAGTTGTATCGAGTTGGGAGACCTACAATTATTATTAATCTACCGTTTATGTGCCGCCCGGTAGGGGGAATAGACTAATAGAATTTGACCATTGAATGAAGGGTACGAAATCAATCAGATTGATTTTTCGATTCAATGACTTAGGAATTGAACCCATAGAATGGCATGACTTGGTTTTTAAAACACTAATTGGATTTAATAATGAAGAAACATGGCGGGATTATGTGCCTAAGGTTGCTTATGTGGTTGTTGAAAATATTTGTGGGGTTCGCAAATTTATTTATTTATTTTTTATTTTCAATTTTTATAAATCTTTTATATTCGGTCGCTTCAATAAAATTGGAATCTTATTTGTTATTATAACTTTAAGTGTTTCGTAGTCAATCCCTGAGGAATACGACCGTGCTTGCCATTATTCTATAAACTACACTGTACACTTGCAGTTGTAAGATCCAAACATATTTTTGGCGAACAATCATATTGGCCTTGGGTATAAGGGTAAAGAAAAGAGCTAGTAGAGTATGCTGAAAAGACAGCTGAGAAGAAATTTAGAAAAATCTATCAGCAAACTCCTAACAAAAATACTCTGCGAAAGCTAAGCAGAGATACCAAAAGCCCCGGAGATTTCAGCAAAGAAATACATATGATGGGAATGGTATAAGCTATTCAAACCAAGCTGATTGGAGCAACCAAGTGAAATATCAGCAAAGACCTATGCGATACAAGCCAAAATGGCAAAGACCTCAACCTCAGCAAAGGTCATTGCTAAGGCAAAAGAGCTATTATCAGCACACATATTCATCCAGGCACAAAACTCATCAAGCACAAATATTCCATTATTACCCCATGAAAGCAAATGCTCAAACAAATACACAGGCATATAGACAAAAGAAAAAGATGTATGATCCTAAAAACCCCAAACAATTTGCTATTGTGCACTATGATTATGGAACTGATAGATGGCAACCTCTTAGAGTCAGATCTTCTGGCTATAGGTTGGTTGGAACATCTTATAGCACTAACCCCCCAGGACCCAGGCAAGTATAGGTACCTAAAAACTAATTTCCTTGATCCCAGGTTCAAGGAACAACTGTTACCAAGGAACCTGGTACATGGATAGTGACAGTTCCAGACATATGACAGGGAACAAAAAAATCTGTCAAAGTTCATGGAAATCAAAGGTGCAAAAGTCATATTTGGAGAGGAGATCAAAGGCATATGATCCATAAAGAAAAGTGGACTGGAGATCACAGATGTTGCATATGTTGAAGGTCTCAATTTCAATCAATTAAGCATCATCCAACTATGTGACAAAGGCTACAATGTGGGATTCAATGTGGGAGTTTGCCAAATCAAAGATGTTGACTCAAATGAAATTGTGCTACAAGGAACAAGGCAGAAAAACATGTATGTAGTGGATTGGTCAACTACTACACCAAGCACATGTCTACTAGCAAAAAGTTCAAATAGAATCAAATTGGTTGTGGCACAAGAAGTTGAGTCACATGAACTTCAAGACAATTAACAAGCATTCAAGGAGTCATCTTGTAAAGGGATTGTTTGACTCAATATACAAGAAAGAAAATATTTGTGATGCATGCGGATGGGAAAGCAAATCAAGTCATCCTTCAAGGACAAGCCAAGTCCTTCTTTATAGGTCCCAAAGAGTGTGGTGTAAGGTTTAGAAGGAGGGGAGGGGGTTGAATAAACCTTACCAAATTTTAGATTTTAGTCCTTTTAAGATTGTTCAACGAGTTGACTCAAATCCGCTTTATCCTTAAGGGGATTGAGTTGGCTATGTTCACTAAGTTACCCACTCAACAAACTCAATAGAGTTGTTGATAGTATAACTCGGCTGCTTAAGCCAAATACTTAACTTAGTTGATTTGGTTTTTAACAGAGGAACAATTAACACCCTTCGATTGATTTAAAGCTTGTTTTTTTAATATTTGTTTTAACACTTAGTTAATTAACAATTGGATAGCGATTTAACTAGCAAATGGATATAAAGTAAATGCGAGAATGTAAGTCTTTGAAAGTAAATTGACACAAGTAATTTTTTATAGTTGTTCGAAGATGGGGTAATTATTCTAATCCACTCTTCTTCAACTCCTGGAGGAATCCACTAAGTAACACATCAAGTTACAAAGTAGTGAACAGTCTAGAGACAACCTTGATCACATAGATGGCTTCTCCTGTGACTCAGCTTCTTCATGAGGCAGTTGCCTTGCTACTTCAGCTCTCTTACAAGTCCCTGGATTTGATCAAGAAGCCCTCCAATAACTCGAAACTTGGTTCAACCTTGAACCTTTCTATAATCCTTCAACTTGGAAAGTAGACCCCTTTTTGATCTTCAAATTGTTTCCTCTTCAACTGGTTGAAGTTGCCTCTCCTTCACAGCTTGTGTTGGATTGAGTTCCTTCTAGTTTTAGGCTTGAGGAATATCTTGAAATGCTTTGAGAATATTGCAGGTTAATTTCTTGAATATTACTTGCTTGTGTTAGGTTCAAGTCACCCTTTCTCAAATGCTTCCTCGGCCTTTTATAGTGCACATTTGAAATTTGCCCGTTGAAGAGATAGACTAGTTTCAAATGTCACTTTGTGTTCGTTGGCTTGTGTTTTATTGGTCTGCAACACTTGTGATGTTGACACTTCCTTGTATTAAATGTCATCGCAACATTGCAGGTTCTGACACAAGTTGCAGTGCTTCCCATTGGTTTATTCATTTTGCATATTTCTGGGCCAAACACTTTAAGACCTGACAGCTTGGACATATTACTGATTGATTAATATCCTTGACTTGACTGCTGCCTTTACCCCAGGTGACTTGAGTCTGCTCCAATCATAAGATTGACTAAATTATCACTCCAATTGATAGACTTAGCTTCTTGAGTTGACTTAACTAACACTTCACACAGATTTTCCACAGCTGATTCTCCTTCAGTCGAGTCCTTGACTTCATTCTAGGCCATACTCAGCTGATACACAGTTGTTACATATGGACTTATTTGGTCCTATTGAGCCAACTAGCATCAGTGGAAAGAAATACACCTTAGTGGTGGTGGATGATTACTCAAGATATACATGGACAATTTTCATGTGTAAAAAGAAGGAAACACTGCAAAAATTGCCTCAGGAGATGATAAGAGTTCTAAATAAGAAGAATCAAACCATCATAAAGATAAGATCTGAAAGGGGAACTGAGTTTGTCAATGGGATTATAACTCAGTATTGTGTTGAAAATGGTATTGGTCATGAATTGTCAGGTGCAAGAACTCCACAGCAGAATGTAGTAGCTGAAAGAAGGAACAAAACTCTCAATGAAGTTGCTAGGACAATGTTAGTTGAAGTTGGATTGCCTAAGTGATTTTGGGCTGAAGCCATAAATACTGCATGCTATACTCAGAATAGATGCATGATCAACAGGCAATTAACTAAGACTCCCTATGAAATTTGGACAGGGAGAAAGCCAAATGTTGGATACTTCAAGATATTTGTATGTAAGTGCTTCATCCACAACAATGGCAAAGACAACTTAAAAGCTTTTGATGCAAAAGCTGATTAAGGTATCTTTTTGGGATACTTAGCTGAAAGTAAAGCCTATAGAGTGCTAAACAAGAGGACTATGGTCACAGAAGAGTCTATCCATGTGGTGTTTGATGAGGCAAATGTAAATGGAGAAGACATAGATGAGTTAGCTGAGAAGCAAAATCAGCCAACTATGCAGAAGAGTCCCTATGTTGATAATGATTTGAGAGAACTCAACCCTGAAGAAGATAAGATAGATGAATCTCAAAGACAGCTGGAAGGTCTACAGCTGAATGATGATGAAGAAGTTGTTCAAGACAACTTAGCAGCAAGACGGCTGAATCCATCAGACTTACTCCAACTAGATGTGAGATGGCTGAGAGACCATCCACTTAAGTTAATCATTGGAAATGTTAGAGATGGCATAAGAACCAGATCCAGAGCTCAACATGAAGCCATGTTTACTTGTTTAATTTCCCAGATAGAGTCTAAAGATGTATCTCAAGCATTGGATAACACACATTGGATTCAGGCTATGCAAGAACAGCTGAATCAGTTTGAAAGAAACAAAGTATGGGAATTATTTCAAAGGCCTACTCACCAAAATGTCATTGGTACTAAGTGGGTATTCAGGAACAAGATGAATGAGGAAGGATCTGCAGTTATAAATAAAGCAAGATTGGTAGCCAAAGGGTATTGCCAAGAGGAAGGTATAGATTTTGATGAAACATTTGCTCCTGTTGCTAGATTGAAAGCAATAAGGATATTTCTTGCTTAAGTTGCACACAAAAACTTAACTGTATATCAAATGGATGTGAAGAGTGCATTTCTAAATGCACTTTTAGAAGAAGAAGTCTATGTTGAACAACCTCCAAGTTTTGATCAGAAAACGATTGGAGACAAAGTCTACAAGCTTAAGAAAGCACTGTATGGATTGAAACAAGGACCAAGAGCATGGTATGACACATTGTCACAATTTCTAATTGACAATGGATTCACCAAAGGAAAAGTTGATAGAACACTCTGTTGGGAAATTTATTTTATAGATTTTGATGAATGCCATGTAAAACTTAAACTAGAAAGTTGACACCCCATTTTCCTTGTAATTATCATTGTAATAGATAGGGCTGGAACAGTTGAGTCAAGTCAGCTACGCCTGGAAATACAAGAAGTCAACTGAAGACTGAAGTGAAGACTCCACTGTGGAACAACTGAGTATGGCAAAGAAAGGAGATCAAGAACTTGACTGAAGACGTATCAGCTGAGGAATAGCTGTGTGAAGTGTTAGTCAAAGTCATCTCAAGAAGCCAAGTCATAAGTTGAAAGTGACAGATGAGTCTTCAAATGATTGGAGCAGATTCAAGTCACCTGGGGAAATAGGCGCGACCAGAGGAGTTAATCGAAATGAATCATTTGCCGAAGTCAAGAACATTACTTAAATAAGTAATACTTCCATGCTGCCAGGTCTTAAAGTGCTTGTCCCAGAAACGTGCAAAAGGAATAAACCAATGGGAAGCACTGCACCTCGTGTCAGAACCTGAAAAGCTGCACATTCATTTAATACGAGGAAAGGTCTACATCTCAATTGAAGACCAAGAAAAGACAAGCCAACGAACACAAATGTCTTTTGAAAATCAGCCTATCTCTTCAACGGGCAGATTTTTTGAAAGTTCACTATAAAAGGCTGAGGAAACTCATTGAGAAAAGGTTACCCGAACCACGAACAAGCAAGCAATATTTAAGCTGTAAACCTGCAAATATCTCAAAGATTTTCAAGAAAATCCTCAAGCCTGAAACTCGAAGGAAATTAATCCAACACAAAGTTGTGAAGGAAAGACAACTTCAAACTGTTGAAGAGGAAACTTTTGAAGAATCAAAAGGGGTCTACTTTCCAAGAAGGATCGTAGGAAGGTTCAAGGTCGAACCAGTATCAAGTTATTGGAGGACTTCGTGATCAAATCCAAGAGCTTGAGAAAGTGAGCTGAAGTAGCAAGGCAGCTGCCCTGTGAAGAAGGTGAGTCGGACGAGAAGCCAGCTGTGTGACCCAAGATGTCTCTAGACTATTCACCGCTCTGTAAACTGATCTGTTACTGAGTGGATTCTTCCAAGAGTTGGAGAAGAGAAGATTAGAAGAATTACCCCATCTTCAAACCTCTATAAAAATCAACTGTGTCATTTATTTTTCAGCACATTTATATTTCTGCATATCTACTTTATATCTGTTGATAAACTTATTTGCTATCCAAACTAATTAATAACCAAGTGCTAAAATCAAGTGTTAAAACTGGTTTAAAACAAATCAAAGGGTGTTAAGTCTTCCGCTGGTAAAACCAACACAGCCAAGTTAAGTTTCAGGTTAAACAACTGAGTTATTCTATCAATAGCTCTATCAAGTCTGTTGAGTGGCTAACTCTGCTGAATAACCAACTTAACTGTCCCTCAAGGACTTAGTTGTTTGTGTTAACTTTGTAATTTCTTTAAAAGGACTAAAATCGAAAAATTTGGTAAGGTTTATTCAACCCCCCCCCTTCTAAACCTTACTCACACCCCTTGGGACCTACAAGTGGTATCAGAGCGGTTAGTTCATTGAGCCTTCCGCACTGGTTACTGAATTAGATCTCTATCTTTTTTAAAAGATTTTTAACACTTGTATTTTCAAAATCTTTCATTCTTAGCAAAGTTATTATCATGGAAGTAAATTTGACACGCATTCATATGTTCACTGTTGAGGAATGTGATGACTGGAAAATTCGTATGCAGGCTCATCTATCAGCTTTACATGATGAAATGTGGCTAGTGATAGACGATGGGCCACTGCAAATACTTAAGGTGAACACAGCTGTAAGAATAGCAGTTGTAGTAGCAGAAGCTGATGAAGACAGACCAGCCATGGTTGAAAAGCCAAGGACTGAGTGGACTAACAACGACAGAAAGAGATACAACTTGGACAATGTGGCCAAGGACATACTCTACAAGACATTAGACAAAGCAATGTTCAATAAAGTCAAATCTTGCAAATCTGCAAAAGAAATCTGGGATAAATTAACTTTAATCTGTGAAGGATCTGAGCAAATTAAAGAAAATAAATTGTCTGTTGTTGTACAAAAATTTGAAAATTTTAAAATGCTTGCAGGTGAAACCTTGGATCAGCTGGATTCCAGATTCACTGAAATCACAAATGAGCTTTCAGCACTTGGGAAAGAATATACACGAAAGGAAATGTGTATGAAGATTCAGAGAAGCCTCCTTCTGAATGGGAAATGAAGGTCATGGCCTTGAGACATTCAATGAACCTCACAACAACATCCAATCATGAGCTATTCTCAATCTCAAAGCCTATGAGTTTAAGCTGAGAAGAAAAGAGCAAGAGGAGATAGTTGTACCTAAGACAGCTGCACTTATAGTCAATGATGGAAAGAGAGCTGAAGTCAAGGAAGCCATAGACCAGGAGGAGATTGCCCTAATGGTTAAAAGATTCAACAAGTTCTTCAATAAGAACTATAAAAGAAACAAGGGTGAAACCTCCAGGGGACATTCAGCTCCCTCCAAGTCAAGGGAAGACAGGCCACCTAAGAGAGCTGAGCATCAAAGAGTTGAGTATTAGAGAGCTGATAACCCAAGGACAGAAAGAGCTGATCAAAGAGCAAAGAACCTGTGTTGGAATTACAGACAACCAGGACATTGTGCAATTGACTGTTCCTATCCACCAGTCAATAAATACAGGAATGAAGAAGAAAGAAAAGTCTTCAGAGAAAGATCGGAAAAGAAGAAAGCCATGTTGGCTATGGAGACTGGTGAGACAGCTAAGTCTAAAGAAGCAGCAGACTCAGAGAGTAGTGAAGCTGACTACTCAAGTGATTCTGAAGAAGAAGCAATGATCTGTCTTATGGCTAAAGAACAAGATCAACCAGACCAAGAAGATGAGGTACACTCTAACTCATCTCATTCAGATTCAAGTGATAGTGATTGTGACACATACACTTCATCACCCACTGATCTTTATGATTCATTAAGCAAAATGATGAAAGACTGAGCACATAAAATCCTCACACACATTTATAAATGAGGAAAACAACCAGCTCAAAAGCCAAAACTCACAGCTGACTAAGGAGCTGAGTACTCTAAGTCACATAGTTGATGAGAACAAAGAGCTGAAGGCTGAGAATGCCAAACTAATAGCGGAGATAGCTGCTATAGAAAAGAGAGAAAATGATCTTAAAAATGTAATTGCCTCATTTACAAAGGCATCCAAATCATTGGATGACCTTATCGTGAGTCAAAAAGAATGTGGAGATAAGACAGGCATAGGATTCAATCCTTTGTGCACAGTCAAACTCCTAGAGTGATTTTGGAAAAAGGATCTTTGAGTAATGAAGCATCTCAAAAACCCAAAACACCAAATGTTGCACCCACATTCATTCCAAAGCACAATCACAAACAAACTGGCCTTGGATATAAAGGAAAGGAAAACGGCCCGGTGATTATCTTTGAGAGGATAGGCGAGAAGAAATCCAGAGTTCCTCAAAGAAACTCCAAATAGAAAGTACTGTGAAGAATAAACAGAGCTACCAAAAATCCCGGAAGTTTTATCAAAGAAACACATATGATGGGAATGGTAGAAACTACCCAAGCCAAGCTGATTGGAATAATGTGAAAAACCAGCAAAAACCAATGGAATACAAGCCTAGATGGCAAAGGCCTAGACCTCAGCAAAGGTCATTCCAAAGGCGAAAGAGCTATTATCAGCACACGTATGCACCCAGACACTACACTCAGAAATATCACAACTACCCAAAGAAAGCAATTGCTAAAACGCACACACAGGCATACAGACAAAAGAGACAGTTGTATGAACCTAAAGCCCCCAAGCAATTTGTCAAGGTAAATTATGATTATGGCACAGATAGATGGCAACATCTTAGAGTCAAATCATTTGCTATAGGTTGGTTGGATCATCTTACAGCACTAACCCCTCAGGACCCAGGCAAGTATGGGTACCTACGAACTAATTTCCTTGATTGCAGGTTCAAGGAACAGCTGAGTACCATGGAACCTGGTACATGGATAGTGGTTATTCCAGGATATATGACAGAAACAAGAAAAATCACAAGATTCAAGGAGATTAGAGGTGCAAAAGTCATATTTGGAGGAAATGAAGCTCCAGGGGAAATAAAAGGCACTGGATCCATCAAGAAGAATGGATTAGAGATCACAAATGTTGCATATGTTGATGGCCTCAACTTCAACCTATTAAGCGTCAGCCAACTCTGTGACAAGGGCTATAATGTTGGATTCAATATGGGAGTGTGCCAGACTAAAGATACTGAATCAAATGAAATAATGCTGCAAGGATCAAGATAGAAGAATATGTATGTGGTAGACTGGTCTACTGCCACACCAAGCACCTGTCTGTTAGCAAAGAGCACAGTCGAATCAAGTTGGTTGTGGCACAAGAAGTTGAGTCATCTGAACTTCAAGACTATCAACAAGCTTGCAAGGAGTCATCTTGTGGAAGGATTGCGGACTCGATGTACAAGAAGGAAAGTGTATGTGATGCATGCGGATGGGAAAGCGGATCAAATCTTCATTCAAGGAGAAGCTTTAGTCCTTCTTCAATAAGGATATTGCATCTGTTGCATATGGATTTATTTAGTCTGTTGAACCAAGCCGGCAAAGATAAGTGGAAAGAAATACACCTTAGTGGTGGTATATGATTATTCAAGATATACATGGACAATCTTCATGTGCAAAAAGAAGGAAACCTTGCAAAAGTTGCCTCAGCTGATGAAAAGAGTTCAAAATGAAAAGAGTCAAACCATTATAAAGATAAGGTCGATAGAGGAACGGAGTTTGTCAATGGAATAATAACTCGAGATGTGTTGAAAATGGTATTTCTCATGAGTTATCTGCAAAGAAGAACTCCACAAAGATAATGAAGTAGCCGAAGAAAGAACAGAACTCTCGAGTAGCCGCAAGGACCATGTTAGGCATTGAAGTCGGATTGCTAAGAGATTTTGGGGTTTGAAGTCATCAACACCGCATGTTATACTCAAAATAGATGCATGATAAACAGTGATTGACCAAGACTCCTATGAGATATGGACAGGAGAAAGCCAAATGTTGCATATTTTAGAATATTTGGATGTAAATGCTTCATCCACAACAATGGCAAGGATAATCTAAAGGCTTTTGATGCTAAAGGCGATGAAGGTATCTTTTTGGGATACTCAAATGAGAGCAAAGCCTATAGAGTGTTGAACAAGAGGACTATGGTCACGAAAGAGTCTATTCATGTGGTTTTTGATGAACCTAATGTGAATGGAGAAGACATTGAAGAGTTAGTTGATAAGTCAATCGACCAATTATGCGAAAGAGTCCTTATGTTGAAGCTGAAGTAAGAGTAGTCAACCAAGATGAAGATGAGATAGCTGAATCTCAAAAACAGCTGGAAAGTCTATAGCTGAATGATAATAAAAGAGCTGCTCAAGACAACGCAGTGGGGATACCAACCCACCGATTTGCTTCAACCTTGATGTGAGATGGCCGAGAGACCATCCACCAGAGCTAGTTATTGGAGATGTTAGAGATGATGTAAGAACTAGATCCAGAGCTCAGCACAAAGCAATCTTCACTTGTTTTATTTCCCAAATAGAGCCAAAAGATGTGTCTCAAGCATTGGATGACACACATTGGATTCAATCCATGCAAGAAGAGTTGAATCAGTTTGAAAGAAACAAAGTATAGGAATTGGTGTAGAGACCAACCCATCAGAATTTTATTGGCACAAAATGGGTTTTCAGAAACAAGATGAATGAGGAAGGATCTGTGGTAAGAAACAAAGCAAGATTGGTAGCCAAAGGGTATTGCCAAGAAGAAGGAATAGATTTTGATGAAACTTTTGCTCCTGTTGCAAGATTAGAAGCAATAAGGATGTTTCTTGCCTATGCTGCACACAAGAACTTCACTGTATATCAAATGGATGTGAAAAGTGCATTCTTAAATGGACTATTAGAGGAAGAAGTCTATGTTGAACAACCACCAGGTTTTGAGCAGAAGACCATTGGTGATAAAGTGTACAAGCTCAAGAAAGCATTATATGGATTGAAACAGGCACCAAGAGCATGGTATGATACATTATCTCAATTTCTAACTGATAATGGATTCACCAAAGGCAAAGTGGACAGAAATTCAAGATGGAGAGAGTATACTTCTTGTTCAAATATATGTGGATGATATCATTTTTGGATCCACAAATAAAGAGCTGTGTGATAAGTTCTCAAACCTCATGCAAGGCAAATTTGAGATGAGCATGATGGGAGAGCTGACTTTCTTCCTAGCACTTCAAGTCAAGCAATTGAAGGATGGAACTTTCATAAGTCAAACAAAGTACACCAGAGATTTAATGAAGAAATTTGGTATGGAAGAAAAGTCCTCTGTAAAAATACCAATGAACACATCAGTCAAGATGGACATGGATGCGAGATGGTAAGGTCAGTAGATCAAACAAGATATAGAGCACTTATTGGATCATTTGCTTTCTATTTAATGTACCAACAATAGACCAGACATCACCTTTGCAGTAGGTGTATGTGCAAGATTTCAATCTGCACCAAAGGAGATCCACATGACTGCAGCTAAATGAATCCTATGATATTTGAAGGGATGCCAGGAAGTTGGCTTAAGGTATCCAAAGGAAGGTGGATTCAAGCTTATTGGTTACTCAGACTCAGACTATGCTGGATGTAGAGTTGACAGGAAGAGTACTTGTACATGTCAAATGCTTGGAAACAGATTGGTTTCTGGTTCAAGAAGAAGCAAAACTCAATAGCTACATCCACAAATGGGGCAGTACATATAGTGCGGGCAAATATTGTGCCCAAGTCTTATGGATGAGACAAAGAATCGAGAGATTATGAAATTGAAGAAAAAGAGATTCCAATTATGTGTGATAATACAAGTGCTATTGCAATCACTCAGAATCCTGTGTTGCATTCAAGAACAAAGCACATTGATGTCAGATATCATTTTATACGAGATCATGTGGAATTGAAAGACATCACTTTGGAATATATCTCAATTGATAAGCAGCTAGCTGACATATTCACCAAGCCCTTATGTGAATCGGATTTGAAGAGCTTAAGCATGAGCTAGGGTTAATTGAGCTGAGTTAACACTCAGAAGACTTAATCAGAAGAGATGGAAGATAAGGAAGTGAGAACTGAATAAGTTTTTCACATCAGCCAAGTGAAATAGCCATATCGGAAAGTCAGCTGTATCGAGTTAGCTGACAACCGAGTCGCTAAATGAAAAGAGAGAAGAAGAGTTAAGTCATTTTTGAGATAAGCTGAGTCATTTATGAGCTAAGTGACAAAAATGTAGTCGTTTTAAATGAGTGGGAATGTTTTTAAGGATGACGTCAGCATAATAATAACGGGTACAGTCAAAAGTTGCACAGTAAGCATATGATTGGATATAAATGCTGCCGCATTAAATGCGAGGAATTAAATACGGTTTGACATGATAAATCTGAACCGTTGATTTTGATTAAAATTTCAAAATCCAAAGACACATCCTTTCATAACCCTTATATACACTTTCTTCAGTTTTCTCTCTCACATTCAAAAAAACTGTTCATCTTCAAGAAATAGAAAGCAAGTTGTTTTCTCTCTCGAAAACCCTAATAGTCCTCAAATCAGTTCTTCAAGTTTTAATCGGTAAAAATCTCTAAAAATGGCACCTAAGTTTGATTTCGCCAAGCTATCGAAGCAAATCCACTCAGGATAATCAATGGATTTCGAAGGCATGGTAAAGCGGGGTTCTGATGAAACCCTAGTGTAGAAGATCGGTGAAATGCTAGAAAAGTCAGGTCTCAAGGCTTTTCTGACGATTGAATACTCGCACACCTACCTAGAAGAGGTGGCGCAGTTCTATGTTAACGCTGAAGTGTTGGACGAAGGAATCAAGTCTTCTGTTCACCGCAAGGATATTTTGATAAATGCTAAGGACCTTGCGGAGCACTGTTTATTGTCGTCTGAAGGCATGAAGGAGATTTATGAAGCAGACGTTGATTTGGCTGCTGCATGGAAAGAGATAGCCAAACCAGTGTCTTTGCTAATGTGGTCTAACGATTGAGAAGAAATTGATGAAGGAGACTATCACAAGTTGATGGATGTCGTGTCAAGTGTGTAGACATGAAGTTTGGCAAACTAACCACCGTCGACTAAGACGATCGATCGTCATGGCTACGATCATGCAGGGCAAGAAAGTCAACTCGGCTGAGTTCGTGTACAGCAGACTCTGCCAGAATGTAATAAACAAATCGCTTAAGGATGACGAATCCTTTGGAAGATCTCTCGGATATGGCCTCGTGATTGGCCACCTTATGGAAGTGAAGGGTATTCCCCTTCGACATGGAAAACCTTTACATGTCAACAAGAAAATGTTCAGGGCTAACCTCTCTGGAGCCCAGGAGAGAGCCCATGCGAAGAGAGTGGACACCAGTGAGGGGGAATTAGCTGAACCTGAGGACACAGCTGCTACCCCTCCTCCAAAGAAGAAAGCTGCCCCTGCAGCTGCGGAGAAGAAAGTTGCCCCTGTAGCTAAGAAAAAGGATGCACCTGCCCCTGCAGCCGAGTCGCTTGCCCGTGCAGTCGTGTCTCCTGCCCCTGCAGCGGAGGCTGAGAAGGAACCTCAAATCCTTTCTCCAACGATACGGAAGAAGAGGAGGCCAAAATCCGGAAGAAGGCTCCCTCTAAGAAGGATGCCCCGACACCCGCCGCCAGAGAATCAGAAGAAGAAACAGAACCAGAAATTCCTTGTTAAGACCAAAAGAAGAAGAATCTTCAAGCTTTCAGAGCTTGAACAGACAGTTGAATCTACCTCTCAGCTGCAGAAAACACCAGAGACTGTTGAAGCTCAGGAAGTGCAGTCTCCCGAAGTTATTGATGAACCTGCCAAGTCTGCTGAGGATGATCAGCAGAGGTCTATTGAAGACCCAGTGTGGAGAAGACAGCTGAGGATATTGTAGCAGCTGAGAAAACTGAGCATCCACCTGAAAATGTTGTCTCTCCACCTGCTACTGATGTTGTTAAAGAAGAAGAGCAGCAAAATATCTTGCCTTCAATTCCAGAAAATGAAGGACAAGAAGATGATGATGTTATCATGTATTCTCCCGTATACCCAGAGATTCAGCGTCGTCTACGCGAATGGAGAGCATGGAAGCTAGACCACTCAAGGGCGCAGTTTGTTCGCCCTGAGTTTATCGAAGAAGAGGAGGAATTACTGCAATTTCTCGGAGTTTACACTATGCTTCAGGCCCTAGAAGAAGATAATTGCCTGAATATTCTACACATCTTCAAGGAGAAGGAAAAAGCCAAAGCAGCCGAGGAAGCACAAGCTCTCGATAAATCCAAGATATGCACGCTTACTGGAACTCTAGAACACACTCACTCTCATCTTGATGTGTTCTCAGAGAGTGATGAAGATATGGATCTCGCTGCTGCAGCAGAGAAGTCAGATATGCAACAGGCTCTAAGGGAATCCAGGCAGATGCATGAGCAGCAACTGTCGGAAGGACCAGGAGAGTCATCTCAATCTCTCCTACAAATTGACCCACTGGGAGTGGTGCAGCAGATTGCCACATACATCGTTGTAGCCACGTCCCCTGTGCTATTGGAAGATGGGTGCAAGGGAATTGGCGATGAAACTGGGACTTTGGGCACCCAAGTTGAGCCAAACCCTATTGAAGGTGTTTTACCACCTGCCCCGGCGGCTGAGCACTCAATGAAAGAAGCCGCGAGTCTGGAGGAGAGTGACCCCATCATCAGTCACTCAGCTGGTGTGCCAGCTGAGGGGGAAACTCACTCCACTGCAGCAGGGTCGGAGGATACTGCAGATGACTCCATATTGAAGAAAGGTGGAGAAGTGGAAATTGAAAAAGAATCACAGCAGATTGACATTGACGAAGCTCGGACAGTTGAGTCTGTCCCCAAGTGAAGTGTCACCGCTTGAAGGCTGATGACACTATTGTTGCAGTCAAGGCACAGGATGGAAATGCCCCGGGAGTTAACACTCTGGGCAATGAAAGTGCAATCCTAGGGGTTGAGACTCCTGCGGATGCCAATGTTTAAGACCCTAAGACAGCTGCAACTGTCGAAGGGAATGTTGAAGGCCTCGCTGCAGTTGAGACTGCTGGAGGTGTTGAAGGCCCAAGGGAAGTTGAGAACTCCCTGGGTAAAGCTCAAGAGATTCAGAACATTCCTCTTGTTCACAGTGTTGAATCTGAGAAGGAGATAAGTGCACTTCATGACTCCCAGGAGAATCCTGACATATCGTTTCTGGGGTCTGAAAATGAAGCTGAGTCCACACCGGTTGCACATCAAAAAGACCCAGTTGAGGATGTTCTCAAGCATACGAGTCAGTCGAGTTACAAAGCTGCTCGTCAAACATTCAACTTTGATGATGAACCAAGCCTCTAGGTTTCATCATCATCCGATGACGCTGATGATACAGCAGAGGATCCGGTAATTCATTTAGAGAAATCTACTGAGGCCGAAGAAGCTGTTAAGACAGCTCAGTCAGCTCAGGCCAACCAATTCCAAAAGCCCCAGCTAAAACCGAGTCATATGCGTAGGCTCCCACAGCTGCGGCAGTACCGACTCCACCAGAAACATCACAGGCACAAACCGCACAAACAATCCCATATGTGCGAGATGATGCTTTTGAACAAGTATTTCCCTTTTCTATCGAGTTGCCTGAGCTAGAAGAAGAGACTGCTAGAGAAACACGATGATACACTGTTCGAGAAGATCCAGTAATTCCTATAGACTCTATTGTGCCAGCAAACTATAACTTCGATGCAGAATGGTCGGCAACTGAATCAGGTGTGACAGCTGAGATCCGTGAAGTCTTCAAGAAGATCTATGAAGAGATTGAGAAGATCGAACGGCACCAAGCCTCACTTGACTTACGACTGGACAACAGAGATGCCACCCTCACCGCAGATTTGAGAGGGATAGTGGTAAGGATCAGGGAGTGGTCTCAACAGCAGAGTGCCATGTGATATGAGCAAGTTTGCTATTTCAATGCATTATACAATGATGATATGAAGCAGAGGATGCATGCATATATTGAGAGGTTGCATGACTCTCACAAAACGGAAATGGAGCTACTGCGTGAATTCCAACAAAAATAAGTTCTACGTCTTGAGGAGACCATGAATGCAAAATTCAGCCTTCTCATGGCTGAAATGAAACTGGTGGCAGCCGAGTCAAAAGCCACTCGTTCAGAATTTCGGACAGCTTATGCCGCAGCAGACTCCAAGCAAAACTCAGCTCTCAGCAGACTCGACTTCATGCTCGCAGGCATGTTCCCTGGGCTTCCTCTCTCCTTTGATGATGCCAAAAAGGGGCAAGAGGAGTTCCTAAGGAGTTTAAAAGAAGAAAAGGTGAAAGGATCTAAAGCCAAGATGACCGCAGCTGAGAAAAAGAAGGGAAAAGCAGCTGAGGGGGAACGTTCAAAGGATTTGACGTTAATGATAGCTGAAACCCCCTAGCAGGGTCATGTTATGGCGTCGATTATCAGCAAACTTCCAGTGACTCTGCCGATCGAACACTCTGTTGTACCAATGTCAGAGAAAAGTCGAATCGTAGAAGCAGGGATGGAAAAGTTCGACAAGAGGACGGATGCCCGCATTGAAGAAGTGTTGAAACAATACGGTGGCATTCCGGCAGGGAAGGATCAAGGTGTTATTCCAGACAATGGATCTGAGCCAAGATCTATTGAAGAATTCAAGACGCCCGAATCCTAAGGATATTTCCAAGGGATGTCACTAGCCCAAGCCTGAGATCTGTATTGGGAGAAGGGTCTTACATTGTGCGAAGAAGTTGATAGGCAGCAGACTACCAGCAGCCACTCAGCTGGCAAGCAGAAGACTCATGTGCAGTATACACCCAGAGGAGGAGGAAGAAGTGGTGGTGGAAGAAGTTCTCGACCTCGTCCAAAACCCAAGAAAATTGAATATGTAGATCCAAGAAAAAGAGGAAGGATCTACTGGGCTGGGTATGATGAAGTGGCAAACCTGGAAGTGGAAAAGAAGAATGATGAAGCCGTGAGAAGACAGGAAGAAGAGAACAGAAGGCAAACAGAGCAATGGCTCGAGAGGAAGCGGAAGGATGATGCTTCCAAAAGAGCTTATGAAAAGAAGAAAACAGCTAAAGAAGAAAAGAAAAGGAAGAGAGCTTATGACTTCGACAAAGCTGATGAGGATAGAAGGAGGCAGCGAAGGCGTTGAAGTGTTGTTGTGAACCCTTCATGTATTTTACTTATGTAAATACACTTTTGTAAGTCATCTGTATACTTAGTGAAGTTTTCTATAATTTTTCACTTTGTATTTGTATCTTAGCACAGATGTCTGTATTTTGCTTTAATATAGAATGCTTTGATACTAAATGTAAACAGCTGTGTAAAGGACAAGAATGCTATGATCAATAAAACGATCTATTCAACGAATACATTCTTTGTTACTGCATTGTCTGTATGTATCTCTGTTGTTTACATATTGCTTAATGTTTTTAAGTTTTGGCATCATCAAAAAGGGGGAAATTGTTGGGAAATTTATTTTATAGATTTTGATGAATGCCATGTAAAACTTAAACTAGAAAGTTGGCACCCCATTTTCCTTGTAATTTTCATTGTAATAGATAGAGCTGGAAAAGCTGAGTCAAGTCAGCTATGCCTGGAAACACAAGAAGTCAACTGAAGACTAAAGTGAAGACTCCACTGTGGAACAGTTGAGTATGGCCAAGAAAGGAGATCAAGAACTTGACTGAAGACGTATCAGCTGAGGAACAGCTGTGTGAAGTGTTAGTCAAAGTCATCTCAAGAAGCCAAGTCATAAGTTGAAAGTGACAGATGAGTCTTCAAATGATTGGAGCAGATTCAAGTCACCTGGGAAAATAGGCAGCAGCCAAGAGGAGTTAACTGAAATGAATATGTTGCACAGAAGTCAAGAACATTACTTAAATAAATAATACTTCCATGTTGCCAGGTCTTAAAGTGCTTGTCCCAGAAACGTGCAAAAGGAATAAACCAATGGGAAGCACTGCACCACGTGTCAGAACCTGAAAAGCTGCACATTCATTTAATACAAGGAAAGGTCTACATCTCAAGATTAAAGACCCAGAAAAGACAAGCCAACGAACGCAAGTGTCTTTTTAAAATCAGCCAATCTCTTCAACGGGCAGATTTTGTGAAAGTTCACTATAAAAGGTTGAGGAAATTCATTGAGAAAAGGTTACCCGAACCACGAACAAGCAAGCAATATTTAAGCTTTAAACCTGCAAATATTCTCAAAGATTTTCAAGCAAAATCCTCAAGCCTGAAACTCGAAGGAAACCAATCCAACACAAAGCTGCGAAGGAAAGACAACTTCAAACTGTTGAAGAGGAAACTTTTGAAGAATCAAAAGGGGTCTACTTTCCAAGAAGGATCGTAGGAAGGTTCAAGGTCGAACCAGTATCAAGTTATTAGAGGGCTTCGTGATCAAATCCAAGAGCTTGAGAAAGTGAGTCAAGTAGTGGTAGCGATTGCCCTGTGAAGAAGCCGAGTCGGATGAGAAGCCACCGTGTGACCAAGGTCGTCTCTAGACTGTTCACCACTTTGAAATCACATTGATTTAGTGGATTCCCCCAAGAGTTGGAGAAGAGAGGATTAAAAGAATTACCCTATCTTCGAACCTCTATAAAAATCAATTGTCATTTATTTTTCAACACATTTATATTTCTGCATATCTACTTTATATCTGCTGATAAACTTATTTGCTATCCAAACTGATTAATAACCAAGTGCTAAAATCAAGGGTTAAACAAGATTTAAAACAAATCAAAGGGTGTTAAGTCTTCCGGTTGTAAAACCAATACAGCCAAGTTAAGTTTCAGGTTAAACAATTGAGTTATTCTATCAACAGCTTTATCGAGTCTGTTGAGTGGCTAACTCTGCTGAATAACCAACTTAGTTGTCCCTCAAGGACATAGTTGTTTGTGTTAACTCTGTAATTTCTTTAAAAGGATTAAAATCGAAAAATTTGGTAAGGTTTATTCAACCCCCCCTTCTAAACCTTACTCACGTCCCTTGGGACCTACACACTCTTCAGAATTTGAGATGGAGAGAGTATACTGCTTGTTCAAATTTATGTGGATGATATCATTTTTGGATTCACAAACAAAGAGTTGTGTGATAAGTTCTCAAACCTCATGCAAGGAAAGTTTGAAATGATCATGATGGGAGAGCTGACTTTCTTTTTAGGACTTCAAGTCAAGCAAATGAAGGATGGAACCTTCATAAGTCAAACCAAATACACCAGAGATTAATGAAGAAATTTGGTATGGAAGAGAAGTCATCAGTGAAGTTTCCTATGAACACTTCAATCAAGATGGATATGGATTGAGATGGAAAAGCTGTTGATCAAACTAGATATAGAGCCCTCATTGGATCATTGCTCTATTTAATAGCAAGTAGACCAGACATCACCTTTTTTGTAGGTGTATGTGCTAGATTTCAATCTGCAGCAAAAAAGAGTCACATGACTGCAACTAAGAAAATCCTAAGGTATTTGAAGGGATGCCAAGAAGTTGGCTTATGGTATCCAAAGGATGGAGGATTAAAGTTGGTAGGCTACTCAAACTCAGACTATGCTGGATGTAGAGTGGACAGGAAAAGTACTTCAGGTACTTGTCAAATGCTTGGAAATAGATTGGTTTCTTGGTTCAGCAAGAAACAAAATTCAATAGTTATATCCACAGCTGAAGCAGAGTACATAGTTGTAGGCAGCTGTTGTGCCCAAGTTCTATGGATGAGACAACAGCTGAAAGACTATGATATTGAAGAAAAAGAAATTCCAATTATGTGTGATAATACAAGTGTTATTGCAATTACTCAGAATTCAGTGTTGCATTCAAGAACAAAACAAATTGATGTCAGAGACCATTTTATAAGAGATCATGTTGAAAAGAAAGACAACACTTTGGAATACATCTCAACTGATAAGCAATTAGCTGACATATTCACAAAGCCTCTATGTGAATCAAGATTTGAAGAGCTTAAGAATGAGCTAGGATTAACTGAGTTGAGTTAGTAGACTCAGAAGACTCAATCAACACAGACTAAGAAGAGAGAAATGCAAATTAGCAAGTTTCATTTTCCAGCCAAGTGAAATAGCCAAAATGAGAAATCAGTTGTATCGAGTTAGCTGACAGCTGAGTATTGTTATGTGAAGAGAGAAGCAGAGTTAAGTCATTTTTGGAAGATAGTTGAGTTAATTATGAGCTAAGTGACAAAACACAGTCGTTTTCCGCGAGCGGGGATGTTTTTGGGCTTCACGCCAGCGTAATTATGATGTCAGAACAAAGGCTGCACACATTTAGCGTATGATTTGATATAAATGTTGTTGCATTTAATGCGGGGAAATTAATGTGGTTTCAAATGTTTAAATCTTGACCGTTGATTTTGATCAAACTTTTCAAATTCTAAAATCGTCCTCTCATGTCCCATAAAAACCAAAACCTAATTTTCTCTCTCCTTACAACACTCTCGTCTTCAGCAAGCAAGTGCTAACTTTTCTCTGCGAAGTTCCAAAAACCCATATTTCTTCAAGCAAGAGTTTGTGATTATTTCACCGTATGTTTTTCAAGAAAATGGATGCCTCATTCGATTTTGTCAAAATGTCCAAGAAAATCCACTCTAGGTCGACTGTGGATTTCGAGGGTATGCTGAAACAGGGAGCTGATAAGGCTCTAGTTCAAAATATTGCTGAGAAGTTAGAGAAGTCTGATCTGAAGGGCTTTCTTACGATGGGGTTCTCCCATACTTACTCCGAGGAGGTACCTATGTTCTACGTGAATGCGGAGGTTCACAATGCCAAGATTTGATCATCTGTCCACAGCAAGGACATCAAAATCACTGCTGCGGACCTAGCTGAGCACTGTAACCTGCCTTCCGAAGGACTAAAGGATATAACTGAAAAAGATGTAAACTTAGTTGCTGCTTGGAAGGAGATTGCCAAGCCCAAGTCAGCTTTGAAGGTTGTTTACACATCCAAAAAGTCATTGATAAAGGAAGATTACCATAAGTTGATGGACATCATGTCCAAATGCATCGACATAAAGTTCGACAGCTTTAATCAGCTGTCTCGAACTAAGCTGATTGTGATGGTTGCGATCATGGAGGAGAAGAAAGTCAACTGGGTTGAGTTTGTTTTCATCCGCATATGCCAAAACGTACTTAACAAGACCATTACTGATGGTGGTCTATTTGGAGGCTCGTTGGGATATGGCCTAGTGATTGGCCATCTTATGGTGGTGAAGGGGATTGCCCTGAGGCATGGAAAGCCTTTCCATTTCAATAAGAAGATGTTCAAGGCTAATCATTCTTGAGCTTAGAGGCAAGCGCATGCACGTAGAGCTGATACCAGCAAGGGTGAATCAGCTGATCTAGTTCCAGAAGACACAGTTGCAACTGTCCCAGCTCTTTCTCCTAAGCCGACTCAGAAAAAGAGAGCTACTGCAGCTAAGCCAGCACCTGCCCCTGTAGCTAAGAAAGCTTCTGCCCCTGCAGTCAATCCTAAGAAAGCACCTGCCCCAGCAGCCAAGTCCACTCAAGCTCCTGCCCCTGCAGCCAAGCCAGAAGTTGCACTTGCCCTTGCAGCCGAGACCGGAAGGTTACATTTGCACCTTCTCCGATTGTGAAGAAAAAACACTCAGCTATGCCTCGCAAGCCAGCTACAACAAAGAAGATAAAGATGGTAGAGCCAGAAGCCATCGAGGAAGCTGAAGAGGAAGAAATTTCTCTTGTTAAGACGAAGAAAAGAATGATGTTTAAGAAATCCGGGTTGGAGAAAGCTGAGTCAGGCACTCAGCCTACACAAGAGACTGTTGAAGCTCAGGAAGAGCAGTCGAAGGAAGTTACTGGTGGTGAAGTGGTCAACACGGAGGTGGAGAAGACTTTTGATATGGATCAGCAGACTATTGAAGACCCAGTTGTTCGAGAGACAACTGAGGAACATGGAGCCGAGACATCTGAGAATACTGAAGAAACAGTTGTTCAGTCCCCTCAGACGGATACTAGAGAACCGGAGGAGGAACATGCTCTGCTCGCTACAATTCAGGAAGAGGATGATGATCATGTGGTGATGTTGTCTCCAGTTTATCCTGATATCTAGGAGAGATTAAGGGTATGGAGAAGATGGAAGCTGAGTTACTCAAGATATCAGTTCCAGAGCCCGGAGTTCATTGAAGAAGAAGAGGATCTCTTGAGTTTCTTGGGTGACATAGCTATTAGTTATGCCCTTGATCTCGACTTTTGCATGACCATCCTTTATCAAAGAAGGGATGAAGAGAAACAAAGGGCCTTGGAGAAGGCTATGGCCATTGAAGAATCAAAGAAGCCCCACACTTATCCTCTCTCAGAAGCACCAAGATTTGCCATGGACTCAACTGACAGTAGTGACAGTGACATTGAGGAGATAGACTCTGTTGTTGCAGCTGAGAAAGCAGAATTCAAACAAGTTGTTAAAGAGTCAAAAGAGATGCACGAGCAGCAGTTTCAAGAGGGTCCAGGAGAGTCCTCTCAAATCTCTTTTGTCCCTAATGTTATGGATGTGGTGCGAACCATTGCTGCCACCACATCACCAGTGCACTCTGAAGATGGCACCAGGAAAATTGGCGATGAAGCTAAGGATGGTGAAGAAGCAGTCACCTTAGCCAAGCCAACTCCTGCAGAAGGTGTTGAGTCATCCGCCTGCACGGTGATCACTCAACAGAATAATAAAAGTCTCGGTGTTGAGTAACCCCACTACTCACGACTCAGCTGGTGCGCCAGCTGAAGGGCAAACTCTAACCATCACAACTAGGTCGGAGGATGCTGTGGGAGACCAATCAACTATGGATTTTGGAGGTGAAGGAGAGAATCAAAATGTTCAGTAGAGTGAAGTTAACGAAGCTCAGACGGTTCAGACTATCTCAGCTGACACTTCATCTGCACTGTAGGTTGATGACGTTGTTGAAGCAGCTAAGGCACAAGATGGAAGCGAGGCCATGGGAGTTGAGACTCCTGGACCTAAAAGTACAATCCTAGTGGTTGAGACTTCAAAGGATGCCATCAAAGACCCTAAAGCAGCTCCATCTGCTGAAGGGATAAATGTCCAAGACCCTGCTGCAGTTGAGACTGCACACAGGGATGACCAAGGCCCATCAGCGGTTGAGACTGCTGAGGGTAAAGAAGGCCTAGAGGAGGTTGAGACTTCCCTGGGTAAGAAGACTGTTGAAAATGAGCATGCTCTTCATGTGGAGGCTGCTGATGAAGATGAAGAGATCAGCGCCCTTCATGACTCCTAGGAAAACATAGACACTGAATTCTTGGAGTCAGACACCGAAGCTGAGTCCACTCAAATTGATACATACAATAAGGACACATCTGAAGAGGATGCTCAGGCCTCTCGGAGCCAAGCCAGTGATAAAGTTGCTCCGATGAGATTTGTATTGGTTGATGGGCCACCTCTAATGGCACCATCACACTCCAATGAAGCTGATAAATTAGTTGAGGAACAGACAACTCAAAAGGAAGCCACAATTGATACCAAGGAAACTGTTAAGACAGTCGAGGATCAGTCAGCTCAGTAGGCTAACACAGCTGCTCAGATGCCGATGAAGCTGAAACAACTGAGGCCCGTAGAGCTGAGAACATATTGAAGGAAAAAAGAAAAGGCCCCACAAGCTCAAGATATGGGCATTCCAATTTTTCCTGAAGACCTATTCGCGGAATATTTTCCGTTTGAAGCCCAGATTCCTTTCGAGGACCGCGGAACAAGCCAGATACAACGTCCAAGTACCCCCAGAAGAACTCAGATCTCCATGAGAAACTGCAATAGTGCCTATTGATTTTGATTTTGATACTGATTTGGCGGAGGGATCACCCACCGAGACAAATTTGCTTCCAAAAGCTTTTAAAGCCATATGTTGAGATAGAGAAGATGGAGCATGGCTTTGCATCATTGGACCAAAGGCTGGATAACAGGGATGCCACCATCACTGGAGAAATCAGAGGAACTATACTGCGTATTCGTGAATGGGTTGGACAAATTAAGGTTTTAAGGCGTGAGCAGGTCACCTACTTCAGTCTTCAAGTCCTTATTTGCAAAGATGGTGATTTGGAGCTCAGACAACCTCAAGTTCCAGCGGAGGCAACGGGACCACATATTCAGGATGGATGAGTCACACAGGTCTGATATGGAGTTACTCAAGCTGCAGCACAAGTCTAAAATTGCAAGAATGGAGGCCAACATCGAACAACAGATTAAGGTCCTCTAGATAGAAATGAAGTTGATGGCAGCTGAGTCCAAGGCTCTGAGGTCAGAATTCAGAGCAGCTTACTCCAAGACCCATGACGAACATGACTCTACGAACAACAACCTAGATTTTCTCATGAGTGGTATGTTCCCAGGCTTAGCTAAGGGCGAGGGAGTGATAAGGAGGGAAACAAAGGGGAAGCAAGCAAGGGGGAAGGAAGTTCTGTGAAGAAACCCCCATTGAAAATTATGTTTGCCAAGACCCCACAACAAGGAGAAGTAACATCCTCGATCCTCAGTAGACTACCGAAAGAGCTGACAGTTGAAGGGAAAGTTGAAATGGCAGTTAAGCAGTCGAGAAAGGCCATGGAAGCTGAATTTGAAAACGTAGCTAAGAAGCACTCCGAGTGCATCAAAGATATCAAAGCAAGATTTGACGGCCCCCCAGCTGGATTACTGAAGGATTCCCCAGCAATAAAACCCCCTAGAAAAATCACGATACCTAATGTTGGATCTAAACCAAGATCAATAGAGGAGTTTCAAACTCTAGAATCTGAAGGTTATTTCAAGAACATGACTCTACCATAGGCGTGGGACTTGTACTGGGAAAAAGGTCTTGAATTGTGCAGAGTAGCTGAGAAGCAGCAGAGTTCCAGTAATCACTCAGCTGGAAAGGCATAAGTACAGTACACTCCCAGAGGAGGAGCTGAGTCATTTAGAGGGAGGGGAAGGTCTGGAAGTGGTGGAAGAGGTAGAGGAACTCCACCATAGCCAAGACCTAAGGATACAAGGTTTATTTATCCACACAAGAAAGGAATCAATTATTGGGTTGGCTACGATGCTCTTGCTAACCTTGAAGTGGAGCGCAAGATTGAGGAGGCAAGAAGAAGACAGGAGGCTGAGAATGAAAGAGTCAACAGAGAATAAAGGAAATGCAGCGAAGGGAAGACCCTGCTGCGAAGAGAGCTTATGAGAGGAAGAAGAGGGAAAGAGCTGAAGAAGAAGAGAGAAGAAGGAAGCAGCCGAGGCGTTGAAGACGGTTGAAACCCCTTCAATGTATTTTACTTAATTGAAAATGCAAGTTTTGTAAGTTTTTCTTGTAATTTCATCCTTCCAGTTTGGCTTTGATACCTGATGTACTTTTGTGCAATAAGAGACTCTAATACAATGTAATAGGTAGCATAGCTCAGATACAGTATATAGAGTATACTATGTAAACAGCTTTGTAAAGAACAAGAATGATATGATCAATAAAATTGATATATTCAGCTCATACATTCTTTGTTACTGCACTACACACTTAGCTGTAATTTTATTTAAGTTTTGGCATCATCAAAAAGGGAGAAATTGTTAGGAAATTTATTATTGGATTTTGATGATACCATGTAAAACTTATAATAGGAAGTTGGCATCCCATTTTCCTTGTATTTCTATTTGTAATAGATAGGACTGCACTGCACGCTCAACAGATTTAATTGAGTTGTTGATAGTATAACTCGGCTGTGTCAGCTAACACTTAACTTTTTAGATGATTTGGTTTTTAACGGCGGAAGACTTAACACCCTTTGTTAATTTTAAGCTCGTTTTTTAACACTTGTTCTAACACTTGTTATTATCAGTTGGATAGCAAAATAACTTATCAGCAGATATGAAAATATAAGCAAGAAAGTAAATGTTGAAAGTAAATGACACAAGTAATTTATAGTGGTTCGAGGATGGGGTAATTCCTCTAATCCACTCTTCTCCAATTCCTGGAGGAATCCACTAAGTAACAGATCAAGTTACAAAGCAGTTCTCATTATAGAGACATCCTTGATCACAGAGCTGGCTTCTCCTGTGACTCAGCTTCTTCACAAGACAGTTTCCTTGCTCCTTCAACTCCCTTCAAGTCTTTGGAATTGATCACACAGCCTTCCAAGAAACTTGAAACTCCTGGTTCGACCTTGAACCTTTCTACAACTCCTTCAACTTGGAGAGTAGACCCTTTTTTCGTTCTTTAAAACTTTTCCTCTTCAACTGTTGAAGTAATCTTTCCTTCACAACATGTGTTGGATCGAGTTCCTTCGAGTTTTAGGCTTGAGGAATTTTCTTGATAAGCTTGAGAATATTGCAGATTATGTTTGCTTGATAATTGCTTGATTCGTTCGTGCTTGGTTCGTAACTAAACGTTTCTCAAATGCTTCATCATCCTTTTATAGTACTCATTTGGAAATTTGTCCGCTGAAGAGATAGACTATTTTCAAATGACACTTCATGTTCGTTGGCTTGTCTTTTCTTGGCCTGCAGAGATGTGATGTTGACCCTTCCTCGTATTAAATGGCTCTTCATCTTTACAGGGTCTGACACATGCTCCAGTGTTTCCCATTGGCTTATTCCTTTTGCATGTTTCTTGACCAAACACTTTAAGACTTGGCAGCTTGGACTTATTACTATATAGAGTAATATCCTTGACTTCCTTCCAACGGATCAATGTCAGTTGTCTTGACTTGACTGCTGCCTTTACCCTTGACTTGAGTCTACTCCAATCATATGGGAATGAATCAACTGTCACTTCAACTGTTAGACTTAGCTTCTTTACTAACTTGGCTGACACTTCCTTAATCTTCACACAGATGTTCCTCAGCTGGCTCTCCTTAAGTCGAGTCCTTGTCTTCCATCTTGTCCACACTCAGCTGACACACAGCGGAGTCTTCACTCTAGTCTGCAGTTGACTTCTTGCATTCTTCGACATAGCTGACTTCATTCAGCTCTTTCAGTCATATCTATTACAACATAGAATTACAAGGAAAATGGGGTGCCAACTTCCTAGTCTAAGTTTTACATGGTATCATCAAAATCTTACAAATAAATTTCCTAACAATTTCCCCCTTTTTGGTGATGCGAAAACTTAAATAAAATAAACAGCAAACACAAGCAGTGCAGTAACAAAAAATGTATGCTTTAAATAATCAATTTTATTGATCATGGCATTCTTGTCCTTTACAAAGCTGTTTACAACAATATACTCTATACATATATTTAAATACAACATGTAACAGAGCAAACTTACAAGGAAGGTATTAGAGCTAACAACTAACTTACAAAGAACTTACAGCTGTGTATTTACAAAGTAAAATACATAAGGGGTTGCAGCCGTCTTCAACGCCTTGACTGCTTCCTTTTTCTCTCTTCATCTTCTGCTCTTATTCTATCCTCATCAGCTATCCTTCTCTTCCTTTCTTCTGCATCCTTCTTCTTCTTCTCATATGCTCGCCTCACAGCAGGGTCATCCCTACGCTGCCTTTCCTCCCATTCACGAGTTGTTCGTTCATTTTCAGCTTCATGTCTTCTCACAGCTTCAGCATTCTTGCGTGCAACTTCCAGGTTAGCAAGATGAACAAATCCAGCCCAGTATGTGATCCCTTTCTTCTGCGATCAACGTACTTAGTGTCTTCTGATCTTGGCCGCGGTTGAGAACTTCTTCCTCTTCCACTACCACCATACCTTCCCCTTCCTCTTCCTGACTCAGCTCCTCCTCCTCTGGGAGTGTACTGTATTGGAGCTTTTGATTTTCCAGCTGAGTGACTGTTGGAATTTTGCTGCTTATTAGCTGATTTTCATATTTCAAGACCTTTCTCCCAGTACAAATCCCAGGCTTTCGGTAGAGTCATATCTTGGAAGTAGCCTTCTGCCTCTAGAGTTTGAAACTCCTCTAGGGATCTGGGTTTAGACCCAGCATCAGGCATGGCAATATCTCTTGGGGGCTTGATCGCAGGGAAATCCTTTCCTGCTGGGGGACCATCATATTGTATTCTGATATTTTGAATCCGCGCAGACTATTTCTCAACTACCTTCTCAAATTCAGCTTCGATGGCTTTTCTTGATTCTTTCACTGCCAACTCGGCTTTCTGTTCTACTGTCAGCTCTTTCGGCAGCTTGCTGAGAATTGAAGTTGTTATCTATTCTTGTTGGGGGGTTTCAGTGAACATAAGCTTCAAGGGGGGATTTTCGAGCTTTCTTCCCCCTTAGTTGTTTCTCCCTTCTTCTCCACCTTATGACTCCCTTTCTCTTCCTTCAGTTCCTTCAAGGCCTCATCTTCCCCCTTCTTGGCATCATCACCAAAAGATAGGGTCAGGCCAGGAGCAATCCACTTAGAATGAAGTCAAGTCAGCTATTCATAGAATTTTTCTTGTCATCTGCTTTGGAGTAGGTTGTTCGAAACTCGGACTGCGTAGCTTTTGACTCAGCTGCCATTAATTCATTTTTGCCTGAAGAAGACTGAACTTCTGGTTCATGTTGTCCTCCAGGCGTGCAATCTCACTCTAGTATTGTAGCTTGAGTAACTCCATATCCGACTTGTGGGAATCTTCAATTCTCACCATAAACTCTTTATGCCCCTGTTGAAACTGTGCATTGTCCGCGCTCCATACTAGCAGCTCTACAAAGAATGATTTGAAGTAGCGGACTGGCTCTAAACGCATAGCAGTAGTATGTGCAGCCCATTCCCTGATCCGTAGGACAACACCTCGAATATCTTCGCTGATGGTTGCATCACGGTTGTCCAGCCTTAGGTCTAATGATGCTAGGTGGCGTTCCACCTTCTCGATTTCTGCACAAATATCCTTGAACACCTTTCAAAATTCGGATGTAGAAGCTAATTCTTCCTCAGGCCAAACAGCGTCGAAGTCAAAGCCTATAGGCACAATGGAATCAGCTGGAATTACTGGCTTTTCTTGCATAGTGTACTTTGCTTGTTCTCTAGCAGACTCGGCATCCAGAGGTGGCAATTCAGCGTCGAAGTGGAAGATTTATGTAAACATATCATCTGGAACAAGAGGTATTCCCATAGGTCCACGCTGTGGAGCCTTTACCTTCTCCTTTCGTAGTGCTTCAGCTCTATTCGCCTCGGCTGAGCTAGCTTCACTGGCAGTTAACGCAGCTATGGGAGCTTGTTGTTGAGCTGAATGAGTCTTTGCTAGAGCAGCTATGGTAGCCTGCTCAGCTGACTGATTTCCAATTGGGGCAGTTGTTTCGGTTTGCCTAGCTGACTGATCCTCAGTTGTGTTAACAGCTTCACTGGTATCAGTTTGTGTTTCCTTTTGAGTAAACTGGTCCTTAGCTATTTTATCAGCATCATCGAGCAAGATGTAGCCATGGGGGTAAGCTCATCCTCGAATACGAACCTCATCGGAGCTATTTTATCACTCTGAGTCTAGAGCATCCTCAACCTTATCCTTGGCAGATTCACCAATAGGAGTGGACTCGGCTTCATTGTCTGATTCCAAAAATTTTGTGTCAATGTTTTCCTAGGAATCACTGAGAGCGTTGATTCTAGCTTCTTCATTAGCCGTCTCGACATGAGGAATTTGCTCTTGCTCAACTTCTTTACCTAAGGAAGTCTCAACCTCCTTTAGGCCTTCATTACCCCCAGCAATCTCAACCGTTGTAGGGCCTTCAACATCCCTAAGTGCAGTCTCAACTGCAGTAGGGTCTTGGACAGATTTCCTTTCCGCAAACTCATCTACCTTGGGGTCTTTGGTGGCATTCGTCGGAGTCTCAACTCCTAGGATTGCACTTTCAAGACCAGGAGTCTCAACTCCCATGGTCTCAATTCCATCCTTCGCCTTAGCTACATCAGCAGCGTCATCGGCTTTCATTTTAGAGGGAGTTTCAGCTGGGACAGTCTCAACCGTCCGAGCTTCGTCAACTTCACTCTGCTTATCCATTTTATTCTCACCTTCGCCTCCTAACTGCATAGTTTGGTCTCCCACAGCATCCTCCGACCTATCTGTGGTGGAGAGAGCTTCCCCATCACCGACACACCAGCTAAGTTAACGGTTGTGGGGTTACATTACTCCTGAGACCCGACTATTTGTCCTTTTAAGTAGTCAGCCGTTTGGGAAGGTGTCTCAACACCTTCTTCGGGGGTTGGCTTGGCTAGGTTGCCCACTACATCTCCTTCCCTAGCTTCATCGTCGTTCCCCGAGAGCCATTCAGATTGCACGGGGGATGTGATGGCAGCAATGTCAGTTGCAATCTTTTGCGCCACACCCAAAGGATTAGATCGAGGAGAGAGAGTTGGAAGACTCTCCTGGACCTTCTTGAAGTTGTTGCTCGTGCATGGCTCGTGATTCCTTAATGGCCTGTTGGAACTCGGCCTTTTCAACTGCTGCACTGGGTCTAACTCCTCTAGATCGCTTGTTGTCAGATGACTCCATGACATTCTCATGATCGCCAATGAACATGCACATCTTAGATTTCTCAAGAGCTTTGGCTTTCTCCAAAGCTTTCTCCTTTTCAACTTCTTTGATGGCACGGAGGGCATCCATACAGAATTTCTCATTGAAGGGCATAGTGAACAAAGACATTTCCTAGGAAGTTTATAAGCTCCTCCTCTTCTTCGATGTACTCAGGATGCGCGAATTGCTGTCGAGAGAAGTCTAGCTTCCATCTTCTCCATTCCCGCAATCTGTTTGAATATCTGGGTAGACTGGAGAGTACATAATCACGTCATCATCATCATCTCCATCTTCCAGAATGGTTGCAAGTGGGGCTTGCTCCTCCTCAAGTACATTAGCATCAGTCTGAGGGGATGAGACAGCTCTTTCTTCGGGCAACTTGGTTGTCTCAGTTCCTTGTTGTTCCACATCTGTCTCATGAGTAGTTGGGTCTTCTATACTCTGTTGATCGACATCAGCAGTCTTCGGGGCATCCATGGTGGTCACATCTCCACCATCCTTCTCTTGAGACTGCTCTTCTTGAGCATCAGCAGTCTTTTCAGGCTTCTCTAGTTGAGTGTTGGACTCAGCTGGCTTCTCCAGCTCCAACATTCTGAATAGCCATCTCCGTTTTGTTGGAACCAGGGCAATTTTTGGCTCTACATTCTTAGGCTCTTCAAATGTGAAAGCATGTGCTTCAATATTCTTCTGCTTCGACGCAGCTGCCTTTCAAGGCTTTGCAGTGCGCTGTTTCTTCACGACTGGAGAAGGGACTAATTCTATCTCAGTCTCGGGTGCGGGAGCAGGGGCTTTTGAATCGGTTGCTAGAGCAGGTGCTTATGGCTCGGTTGTAAGGGCAGGAGCCTTCTTGGACTTGGCTGCAGGGGCAGGTGCAGGCTTAGCTGCCGCAACTCTCTTATTTTGAATAGGCTTGGGAGAGAGAGCTAGAGTGGTCGCAGTTGTGTCTTAGGCAGGGTCAACTGACTCACCCTCACTCATGTCAACTTTCCTGGCATGCACCTTCCTCTGAGCTCCAGAGAGGTTTGCCTTGAATATTTTCTTGTTTGCATGGAATGGCTTTCCATGACGCAGGGCAATCCCCTTCACTTCCATCAAATGGCCAATCACCAGGCCATACCCCAACGAGCATCTGAAAGTCCCATATTCCTTATAAGACTTATTAAGCACGTTCTGGAAGATACGGCTGAAGACAAACTCAGCCCAATTAACCTTCTTTTCGTCTATGATTGCAGCCATCACCACCAGCTTAGTCTGAGATAGCTGGTTGAAGCTTCCAAATTTCATGTCCATGCACTTGGACACGATATCCATTAGTTTGTGGTAATCGTCCTTGATCAATTCCTTATTGTCTGTATAGATAGCCTTCGCAGCTGACTCAGGCTTGGCTTTCTCCTTCCAAGCTGCAGTCAAGTTCACATCTTTCTCAGCTATTTCTTTCAGCCCTTCAGAAGGCAACTTGCAATGCTCATCAAGGTCCGCAGCAGTGATCTTGATGGCCTTGCCATGAATAGATGAGTGAATCTCATCATCATGTACTTCCGCATGGACGTAGAACATTGCGACCTCTTCTAGGCCATCATGAGAAAGTCCTTCAGACCAGACTTCTCGAGTTTCTCAGTGTTTTCTTCACAAGGGTTTCATCAGCACCCTGTTTAATCATTCCCTTGAAGTCCACTGCCGATCTTGAGTGGATCTTCTCAGATAACTTGACAAAGTCATATGTAGCGTCCATTTTTGAAGAAGATAAACGGTGAAAGAAACATAAGATTTCGATTTTGAAGAGTAGGTTTTTCGAACTTTTGCAGAGAGAGTTTTCTTGCTTGTTGAAGACGAGAGAGTTTTTGTGAGGAGAGAGAAAATGTATTTTTGGTTTATATTGGACTTGAAAGGACGGTTTTTGGAATTTGAAAAACTTGATCAAAATCGACGGTCAGGATTTAAGCTTCAAAACCGCATTAATTTCCCTGCATTAAATGCAGCAGCATTTATATCCAATCATATGTTTTACCGCGGCTTTTGTACTGACAGTCATAATTATGCTGACGTCATCCTTATAAACATTCCCACTCACATAAAACGACTGCGTATTTGTCACTTAGCTCATAAATGATTTAGCTATCATCAAAAAGTGACTTAACTCTGCTTCTCTCTTCACATTGGATCACTCAGCTGTCAGCTAACTCGATACATGCTGATTTCCCGTCTTGGTTGTTTCACTTGGCTGAAATGTGAAACTTGCTCATTTTTCATTCTCTCTTCTTTTGTCTCTGCTGATTGAGTCTTCTGAGTATCCTAACTCAGCTCAATTAACCCTAGCTCATTCTTAATCTCTTCAAATCTTTGAGAATATGTCATCTAACTGCTTATAAGTTGAGATGTATTCCAAAGTGATGTCTTTCTTTTCAACATGTTCTCTTATAAAATGATATCTGGCATCAATGTGCTTTGTTCTTGAGTGCAACACTGGATTCTGAGTGATTGCAATAGCACTAGTGTTATCACACATAATTGGAATTTCTCTTTCTTCGATATCATAGTCTCCCAGCTGCTGTCTCATCCATAAGACTTGGGCACAACAGCTGCCCGTAGCTATGTATTCTGCTTTAGTTGTGGATGTACCTATTGAATTTTATTTCTTGCTGAACCAAGAAACTAATATGTTTCCAAGCATTTGACATGTACCTGATGTACTCTTCCTGTCAACTCTACATCCAGCATAATTTGAGTCTGAGTATCCTACCACCTTGAATCCTCCTTCCTTTGGATACCATAAGCCAACTTCTTGGAATCCCTTTAAATATCTAAGGATTCTCTTCGCTGCAGTCATGTGACTCTCTTTTGGTGCAGATTGAGTTCTAGCACATACACCTACAACAAAGGTGATGTCTGGCCTGCTTGCTGTTAAATAGAGCAAAGATCCAATGAGGGCTCTATATCTAGTTTGATCAACAGCTTTGCCATCTGCATCCAAGTCCATCTTGACTGAAGTATTCATAGGAATCTTCAATGATGACTTTTCTTCCATACCAAATTTCGTTATTAAGTCTCTAGTATACTTGGTTTGGCTTATGAAGGTTCCATCCTTCAATTTCTTGACTTGAAGTCATAAGAAGAAAGTCAACTCTCCCATCATGCTCATCTCAAATTTACCTTGCATGAGGTTTGAGAACTTGTCACACAGCTCTTTGTTTGTGGATCCAAAGATGATATCATCCACATATATTTGAACAAGCAGTATACTCTCTCTCCATCTTGAATCCTAAAGAGTGTTATGTCAACCTTGCCTTTGGTGAATCCATTATCAATTAGAAACTGAGACAATGTATCATACCATACTCTTGGTGCTTGTTTCAATCCATACAATGCCTTCTTGAGCTTGTAGACTTTATCTCCAATAGTTTTCTGCTCAAAACCTGGAGGTTGTTCAACATAGACTTCTTCTTCTAGCATTCCATTTAGAAATGCACTCTTCACATCCATTTGATATACAGTGAAGTTCTTTTGTGCAGCATAAGTAAGAAACATCCTTATTGCTTCCAATCTGGCAACAGGAGCAAAGGTTTCATTAAAATATATACCTTCTTCTTGGCAATACCCTTTGGCTACCAATCTTGCTTTATTTCTGACAACAGATCTTTCCTCATTCATCTTGTTTCTAAATACCCACTTAGTACCAATAACATTTTGGTGGGTTGGCCTTTGAACTAATTCCCATACTTTATTTCTTCAAACTGATTCAGCTCTTCTTGCATAGCCTGAATCCAATGTGTATCTTCCAATGCTTGAGACACATCTTTAGGCTCTATTCGGGAAATAAAACAAGTGAACATTGCTTCATGTTGTTCTTTGTATCTGGTTCTTATGCCATCTATAACATCTCCAATAATTAACTCAGGTGGATGGTCTCTCAGCCATCTCACATCAGGTTGGTGTAAGTCTGTTGGATTCAGCTGTCTTGCAGTTAAGTTGTCTTGAACTGCTTCTTCATCATCATTCAGCTGCAGACCTTTCAGCTGTCTTTGAGATTCAGCTATCTCATCATCATCAGGGTTGAGTGCGCTCACATCTGCTTCAACGTAAGGACTCTTCTGCATAGTTGGATGATTATGCTTATCAGCTAACTCATCAATGTCTTCTCCATTCACATTTGGCTCATCAAATACCACATGAATAGACTCTTCTGTGACCATAGTCCTCTTGTTTAGCACTCTATAGGCTTTACTCTCAGCTGAGTATCCCAAAAAGATACCTTCATCATCTTTAGCATCGAAAGCCTTCAAATTATCCTTGCCATTGTTGTGGATGAAGCATTTACATCCAAATATCTTGAATTATCCAACATTTGGCTTTCTCCCTGTCCAAATCTCATAGGGAGTCTTGGTTAATTGCCTATTGATCATGCATCTATTCTGAGTATAACATGTTGTATTTATGGCTTCAGCCCAAAATCTCTTAGGCAACAGGGGCTTTAGCTAACATTGTCCTTGCAGCTTCCTTGAGAGTTCTATTCCTTCTTTCAGCCACTCCATTCTGTTGTGGAGTCCTTGTAGCTGATAAATCATGAGCAATACCATTTTCAGCACAATACTGAGTTATAATCCATTGACAAACTCAGTTCCCCTGTCAGATCTTATCTTTATAATGGTTTGGCTCTTCTCATTTTGAACTCTTCTCATCAGTTGAGGAAACTTCTGCAGTGTTTCCTTCTTTTTACATATGAAAATTGTCCATGTATATCTTGAATAGTCATCCACCACCACTAAGATGTATTTCTTTCCACTGACGCTAGCTGGCTCAACAGGACCAAATAAGTCCATATGCAACAGATGCAATATCCTGGTTGAAGAAGGACTTGGCTTATCCTTGAATGATGATTTGATTTGCTTTCCATTCTGGCATACATCACATATACTTTCTTTCTTGTATACTGAGTCAGGCAATCCTTCTACAAGATGACTCCTTGCAAGCTTGTTGATTGTCTTGAAATTCAGGTGACTCGGCTTCTTATGCCACAGCCAACTGGATTCGACTGTACTCCTCGCTAGCAGACATGTGCTTTGTGTAGCAGTAGAACAATCCACTACATAAATATTCTTTTGTCTTGTTCCTTGCAGCACAATCTCATTAGATTCAGCATCCTTGATCTGGTATATCCCCATGTTGAATCCCACATTGTAGCCTTTGTCACAGAGTTGGTTGATGCTTAATAGGTTGAAGTTGAGACCTTCAACATTGCAATATCTATGATCTCTAGTCCATTTTTCTTGATGGATCATGTGCCATTGATCTCCCCTGGAGCTTTATTTCCTCCAAATATGATTTTTGCACCTTTGATCTCCTTGAATCTTGACAGATTTCTTTTATTTCTTGTCATATGTCTGGAGCAGCCACTATCCATGTACCAAGTTCCTTGGCACTCAGCTGTTCCTTGAACCTGCAATCAAGGAAATCAGTTTTTAGGTACCCATACTTGCCTGAGTCCGGGGATTAGTGTTATAAGATGCACCAACAAACCTATAGCCTGATGATCTGACTCTAAGAGGTTGCCATCTATCAGTACCATAGGCATAATGCACATTAGCAAATTGCTTGGGGGTTTTAAGATCATACAGCTGTCTCTTTTGTATGTATGCATGTGTGTTTGTTTTAGCAACTGCTTTCTTGGGGTAGTTGTGGAATTTCTGGGTGTAGTGTGTGGGTGCATATGTGTGCTGATAAAAGCTCTTTTGCCTTGGGAATGACCTTTGCTGAAGTTGATGTCTTTGCCATTTGGCTTGTATCCCATAGGTCTTTACTGATATTTCACATGGTTATTCCAATCAGCTTGGTTTGGATAATTTCTACCATTCCCATCATACAAATTTCTTTGATGAAATTTTTGGAGTTTTTGGTAGCTCTGTTTGGCTTTTATAGAGTATTTTTTCGTTAGAGTCTCTTTTGATGGACTGTCTCAATTTCTTCTCACTGTCCTTTCAAAGATACTCTCTCATCAAGCTTCTTTCCTTTTCCCTTGTAACCAAGGCCAGTATGATTGTGATTGTGTTTTGGTGTGGATATTGATGCAACATATGGTGTTTTGGGCTTTGGATTCCCTCATTGCTTGAGGATCTTTTTTCCAAAATCACTCTTGGAGCTTGACTATGCACAAAGGAATTGAATCTTATGACTGTCTTATCTCCACACTCTTTTTGACTCGTTATAAGTTCATCCAATGATTTGGATGCTTTTATAAATGAGGCAATCACATTTTTAAGATCTTTTTCTCTTTTCTTAGTAGCAGCTAACTCTGCTAAGATCTTTGCATTTTCAACCTTCAGCTTAGTATTCTCATCAGCTATGTGACTTAGAGTACTCAGCTCTTTAGTCAGCTGTGAGTTTTGGCTTTTAAGCTGGCTATTTTCCTCATTTAGAAATGTGTGTGAGGTTTTAATGTGTTCAAAATATTTCATCATTTTGCCTAAGGAATCATAAAGTTTTGTGAGTGATGAAGTGTGTGTATCACAGTCACTATCACTTGAATCTGAGTGAGATGAGTTAGATTGTACCTCATCTTCTTGATCTTTTTCATCTTGTTCTTTGGCCATGAGGCAGATCAAAGCCTCTTCCTCTGTATCACTTGAGTAGTCAGCTTCAATACTATTTGAGTCTGTTGCTTCCTTGCACTTGGCTGGCTCAGCAGTCTCAGCAGCCAACATGGCTTTCTTCTTTTCTTGTCTTCTTTCCCTGAAGACTCTTCTTTTTCCTCATTTCTGTATTTGTTGACTGGTGGATAGGAACAGTCAACAGCAAAGTGTCCTGGTTGTTTGCAATTCCAACACAAGTTTTCAGCTCTTTGATCAGCTCTCTTGGCTCTCTGATTATCGGCTCTCTGATAGTCAGCTCTTTGATGCTCAGCTCTCTTGGGCGGTCTGTCCTCCCTTGCTTTGGAAGGTGTTGAATGTCTCTTGGAGGTTTCACCCTTGTTCCTTTTATAGTTCTTGTTGAAGAACTTGTTGAATTATTTCACCATGAGGGCAATTTCCTCCTGGTCAATGGTCTCCTTTGGCTCAGCTTTCTTCCCTTCACTGGCCAACAGTGCAGCTGTCTTGGGTACAGTTGTTTCCTCTTGCTCTTTTCTTCTCAGCTCAAACTCATAGGCTTTGAGGTCTGAGAATAGCTCATGATTCGATGTCTTTGAGAGGTCCATTGAATGTCTCGGAGCCATGACCTTCATTTCCCATTCAGCTGGGAGGGATCTTAATATCTTCATACACATCTCCTTCTGAGTGTACTCTTTACTAAGAGCTGAAAGCTCATTTGTTATCTCTGTGAATCTAGCATCCAGCTGATCTAGACTTTCACCTGCAAGCATTTTAAAGTTTTCAAATCTTTGAACAATAACAGTTAATTTATTTTCTTTAATCTGTTCTGATCCTTCACAAATCAGGGTTAGCTTATCCCAGATTTCTTTGGCTGATTTGTATGACTTGACTTTGTTGAACATCGCCTTGTCCAACGTCTTGTAGAGAATATCCTTGGCCACATTGTCCAGGTTATATCTCTTTCCATCTTCATTAGTCCATTCAGTGCGAGGTTTCTCAACCATGGTTGGTCGAGCCTCTATAGCAGCATCCTCTCCTTCAGCTGGAGGTGCTCTTCTTATAGCAGTATTGACTTTGAGTATTTGTAATGGCCCATCCTCTATCACAAACCACATTTCATCGTGTAATGCTGATAGATGAGCCTGTATACAAATCTTCAATCATCAAACTCTTCCACAGTAAACATAGGAATACGAGTTAGATTTACTTCCATGATAATAACTTTGTTTTAAAGATGAAAGACTTTGAAAACACAAGTGTTAAATCTTTTTAAAAAGATTGAGATCTAGTTCAGTAACCAGTGCGGAAGGCTCAATGAACCAACCGCTCTGATACCACTTGTAGGTACCAAGGGGTGTGGTATAAGGTTTAGAGGGGGGGTTGAATAAACCTTACCAAATTTTCACTTTTAGTCTTTTTAAGAATTTCAACAAAGTTGACTCAAATCAGCTAAGTCCTTGGGGGACAGCTAGATTGGCTTATTTCAGCTAAGTTACCCACTCAACAGACTCGACTGAGCTGTTGATAGTATAACTCGGTTGCATCAGCTAACACTTAACTTTTTAGATGATTTGGTTTTTAACAGCAGAAGACTTAACATCCTTTGTTAATTTTAAGCTTGTTTTTTAACACTTGTTCTAGCACTTGTTATTATCAGTTGGATAGCAAAATAACTTATCAGCAGATATGAAAATATAAGCAAGAAAGTAAATGTTGAAAGTAAATGACACAAGTAATTTATAGTGGTTCGAGGATGGGGTAATTCCTCTAATCCACTCTTCTCCAACTCCTGGAGGAATCCACTAAGTAATAGATCAAGTTACAAAGCAGTTCTCAGTCTAGAGACAGCCTTGATCACACAGCTTGTCTTCTCCTGCAACTCAGCTTGTAGGTCCCAAGGGGTGTGAGTGTAAGGTTTAGAAGGGGGTTGAATAAACCTTACCAACTTTTCAAATTAGTCCTTTTAAGTAATCAGAGTTAGTACTTCACAGTTGTGTCCTTGATGGACAGCTAAGTTAGTTAATCAAAGAGTTAGTCACTCACTCAGACTCGATCGAGCTTTGATAAAATAACTCGTGTTTTTGACTAAAACTTAACTCGACTCGTGATTTGTTTTCAATGGAAGACTTAACACCCTTGAATTTGGTTAAGTTTGTTTTAATACTTGGTTTTAGCACACAGCTTTGATTATCAATTGGATGGAAAATTTATCACAGAGTTAAATAAATAAGATGCAGGAATTAAAGTGTTGAAATGTAAATGACACGATAAGTTTTTATAGAGGTTCAAGATGGGGTAATTCTTCTACTCTCTCTTCTCCAACTCCTGAGGAATCCACTAAGTATTGATCAAGATATACAGAGTGGTAACACCCGGATACAAGTCTTGATCACACAAATGACTTGATCCTTTGGGACTCGATCCGAGATGCCTTGGTCACGCACCGGCTTCTCGTGACGACTCGGCTTCTTCACAGGCGGTTGCCTTGCTACTACAACCCACTTGCTCAAGCTTCTTGGATTTGATCACGAAGCCCTCCAAAACTTGAGACTGGTTCGACCTTGAACCTTCCTACAATCCTCCGTGGAATGTAGACCCCTTGATTCTTCAAAAATTTCCTCTTCAACTTATTGATCAAGTTATCTTTCCTTCACAGTGAGTGTTGGATTGATTTTCTTCGTAATGTAGGCTTGAGGATTGATCTTGAATGATTTGAGAATATTTTAGGTTACAGTTCAAATGTTTGCTTGAAATGTTCGTGGTTCAGGTAACCTTCTCTCAGAGTTATTCCTCAGCCTTTTATAGTGATCTTTCAAAAATCTGCCCGTTGAAGAGATAGGCTTATTTTTGAAAGTCACTTGTGGTCGTTGGCTTGTCTTGTTGCAATCCTTGGAATTGCCACTTCCTCGTATGAATTGTTCTTCAACTTTTCGTAGTTCGACATGGTGCAGTGCTTCCCATTGGTTTATTCCTTTTGCACGCTTCTGGGACTGAGCACTTCAAGAAAGGTAGTATGGAGGTATTACTTGTTTAAGTAATTCTCTTGATTTCTGTGCAACGGATCTCTTTCAGTTGTCTTGACTTGACTACATTTTCTTCACATCCCCAGGTGACTTGAGTCGACTTCAATCATTTGATGACTCTTCTCACACTTCAACCTTGAGACTTGGCTGTCTTGAGTTGACTTTGATCGATACTTTACTCAATCGCATCTGCACCTTCATCGAGTTCCGTCTTCTCTTCTTTGCCATACTCGGATGTCTTGCAATGAGTCTTCCTTCTAGTCTCCGGTTGTCTTCTTGCATGTTTAGGCATAGTGACTTAACTCACTTGACCAAATTATCTATTACAATGCGCTTTACAACAAAAATGGGGTGCCAACTTCCTATTCTAAGTTTTACATGGCATTCATCAAAATCTATAAAATGATTTCCCAATAATTTCCCCCTTTTTGATGATGCCAAAACTTAAAACATCCATACAATTATTTAACAAAGAAAGATACATACGGACAAATGTAGAACCACGTAATGTATGTTTAGAATCGATCTTTTATTGATCATAACATCCTTGTTCTTTACATAGTCTATTTTTCTGAGTGTATCGAGCTTAAACCAACAAAAATGTATCGAGTTTAACCGGGATTAAGCTAACCATGATGTCCTATGTTTACACAAGTATAGAGTTTGTCTTTTATATAGTATACGAGAAGACATACATAAAATGTATTTACATAGTAAAATACATGAAGGGGTGGACAAAGAACACTTCATCTCCTTCGCTTCCTCCTTCTTTCATCTTCTTCACTCTGTCATCTTTTGATCTTCTTTTCTTTTTCTCATCTTCAGCTTGCTTTCTTCTTTTTTCATACACCTTCCCCGGCACTTCATCTCTTCTTAGTCTCTCTTGTCTCTCCTCCCATAGTGAGTTTGTCTTTTATTATCTTCTTCAATTCTTTTCACATACTCAAGATTGTTCTTAGCCACTTGCAGATTGGCTACTTCACAAAACCAGCCCAAAGAGATCCCTCCTTTCTTGCTTGGATCTATGTACTCAATGTTTTTGGGCGAGATCTAAGTCAAACCTCTTCCTCCACCACGCTTCTTCCTCTACCTCTGGCGTGTATTGTATGGGGTCTTCTTCTTCCCAAATGAGTGACTAGCGGAGTGACCAGCAGAGTGATGATCGGTAGTCTGTCAGTCTCGTCGCCTTCTTCACATAGTGTGAGACCCTTTTCCCAAGATAAGTCCCGAGCTTGAGCCATGGACATGTTTGCGAAGTATCCTTCGGGATGCGGCGTTTTAAATTCATCAATTGATCTTGGCTCGCCTCCGATCTCCGAGATGGCATAAGTGTCTCTTCACTTTGAATGCCTCCATGTTCTTTCAAAATATCCATAACTCGGGCATTCATCCTTCCTTCCACTTCCTCCATCCCCGCTTCAATCGTCTTTCTCTTTTCACCATTGGTACAAAGCAGTGTTTGGAGTGGCGTCATCGAGTTTTGTTGATAATATCACCGTGTGACAAGACTTTGTTGTTGGGGTTTTAGCAATCATCAAGGTCACATCTTTCGATCCTTCCCCTCAACAGACTTCCCTTTCTTTTCTTTTTTAATACTTCCTCAATTGTCTTTGCCTTCACATCTACCTCCTTCTCAACTTCGGATCCCTTCAGCGCTTTTAGGTATTCCTCTTCCCCCTTTTTGGAATCATCAAAGGAGAGAGGAACCCCGAAACAAACTAGCAAGCGAAGTCGAGTCTGATAGCCGAGTTCGCTTCGAGTCTATCATGCGGAGTATCTTTGCGAAACTCGTCGAGCGAGTAGCGTTGGATTGACTTTAATCAACTTCATCTCACCATGAGAGGGCTGAATTTTTTATCCATGTTTTCTTCCATACGCAGAGCTCATTCTTATTTTGCTCACGCAGCAGCCTTTATCTCAAAGAAAGGTGAGATTCATGCATTTGCTCAATGTGTTCTTTCAATTTTGTCTTTGCATCAGCATTCTCAGCTCGCCAGACCAACAGCTTGTTGAACAATGTTCTGAAATATCTAGCTTGTTCCACACGCATTGTTTGCTGTTGTTGCCACCACTCCCGGATTCTGACTATTATGCCTCTCAAGTCAGCAGTAAGGTTGGCATCTCTGTTATCCAGTCTCATGTCCATCGAGGCCTGGTGCCTCTCCATCCGTTCAATTTCAGCAAATAATGCTTTGAACACCTCCCGAACTTCAGTTGTTCCCTCTGTTTCAGCTGACGGCCAAGCAACGTCAAAATCATAGTTAGTTGGAACGATGGTATCTGATGGAATGACAGGATCTGGTCTATGGAAGCGCTCGAGATCTCTTTCTGACTCTTCAGGGAGGTCGGGTACCTCCAGAGAGAAGGGAAATGATTCTACAAAGGGATCATCACGGGCAACTGGGATTTGTTCAATGATGAGTGGTGCTCGTGAAGTTCCTTGTGGAGTCGAACCTGCTGCAGCTTGGGGAGCCTGCGCAGTGGACTATGTTTTCACTGGGTCTCATTTGTGAAATTGACCCGACTTTGCCGAGCCTCAATTGTCTCAACACCTTCGTCGGTCTCAAATTGGTTTTTCCAAGAGAGTTGATCGTCCTCGGCCTTATCGAAACGTCATCGGACGATGATGAGATTTCCATGGGTGGCTCATCATCAAAGTTGAAAGTTTGACGAGTAGTCTTGAGGTCGACTTACTCGTGGTTGGAACATCCTCACCGAGTCTTTTGGATCGATCCACGGGGGATGACTCGGCTTCATCGTCTCCTTCCGATCCCGAAAGGTTACATCAGATTATCCTGGGAATCGTGAAGCGCACTTATCTCCTTTTCTCGATGGATCAATGATAGCGGGAGGGATGTTATGTACTTGACTTCTTTACCCCCGGAAGTCTCAACCTCCCGGCCTTCATTACCTCCTGCAGCCTCAATCGCAGCGAGGCCTTGGACATCCCTTTCGATAGTGTGTCACTGTCTTAGGGTCTTCTGTGGTGGCATCCATTGGAGTCTCAACTCCATGGATTGCACTTTTTGTCGCCAGTGTTAACTCCCGGGTTGTTCCTTCTTGTGCCTCGACCGCATCGCAACGTCATTAGCCTTCGAGCGGTTGGCACCTCGGTTGAGACAGTCTCAACTATCCGAGCCTCGTTGATGACAACTTGATGTGTACTTTGTGTTTGTTCCTTCTCCACTTCGCCTCCTAGATTCATTGTGGAGTCACCGCAGATCATCCGACCTCGGCCGCCTTGCTGCGGTGAGGAGTTTCCCCCCTCAACACACCACCGAGTGACTTGAATGGGGTCACTCGTCTCCGGACTCATTTGCTTTTCCACCGAGTATTCAGCCGTTGGGGCGGTGGTAAGACACCTTCATTAGGGGTTATCTTGACTTGGGGTCCCCACTATCCCGCCATTGCCGCCTCCTTAATTCCTTCTTCCGAGTGAGTTGGGAAGTGGTGGCGGCAAATAACGGTGGCAATATCTTTGCACCACTCCCATTGGGTCTATCTCCGGTGTGTTTTGGAGGACTCTCCGGTCCATCCATCATTCTTTGCTCATGAAGGATTCTGGATTCTTGCATTGCTTGCTTTGCATTTGCAACTCTTCGTGGCAAAGAATAGGTCCGGATCCTCATCACTTTCGATAGGGCGTCAAAGTGAGGATGTGTATGTTATGTGGTGCCGGTGAGAGGGCGATGATCTTGGCCTTCTCACGTGACTCTGCGTCCTCACCGCTTTAGCCCGTTCATTTTCTTTTTTCGAATTTCCGAAGTATATTTATGCAATTATCCTCATCAAGGGCTTGCAAAGATCTTTGTGTCCACCTCAAGAAATCAAGAGTTCTTCTTCCTCGAGAATGAACTCGGATTTTCAAACCGCACTGGATAGGCTCGCTTCCATTTTCTCCACTCAAGCAGATGATTTTGGATGTCGATACAATGGAGAGTGCATGATTACATCGTCTTCATCATCCTCTTCTTGCCCTTGTTTCCAGGTATTAAGGGTAGCAAACTTGCCGCCGACACCTTCAAAGACCTTTGTTACGGTGGAGAGACAACCTGTAACAGTGATTTGGTTGTCTCGATTGTGCCTTGTTCTCACTGCTTTGTTTTGTCTACATTGGGTCATCGAGTTGCCTCTCTTGATCGGCCTCAGCAGACTTGGCGCTTTCATCAATCACTTCGAGACTCCACTTCTCCAAATAGCCTCGGGTATCTTCTCCACCGAGTGGGCGACTCACCTGGTCTCTCAAGCTCGAAACGCTTGAAAATTCTTCTTCTTCTCCTTGTTTGTACCAGAGGATTTCTTGTTCGAATAGAGTTTCTTCCGAGTCTTGGGCGGCGGGGGCTAGTGTTGTTGTTTTCTTCGAGGAGCCGCCTTCTTGGCTTATCGTTCTCCTTTTCTTGACGACCGGAGAAGGTATTTGGGATTCCTTCTCTCATTGTGGCCGCAGGGCAGGAGACACGGCTATAGGGCGGTGTGACTCCTACCGCAGGGCGGGAGCGGTTTGTTTTTCTTTCTTTGCAGGGCAGCGGCTTCTCTTAGCTTAGTAGCAGGGGCAGCCTTCTTCTTTGGTGGAGAGGAGATCGATGTATCTTCAGTGGTCAATTATTCCCCCTACTCACTCGTGACGCCTCTCTTAGCGTAGGCTCTCTTATGTGCGCCGCAGAGGTTTGATCTCGAACATCCTCTTGTTTACATGGAATGCATTTCTATGTCGAAGAGGACTCCTTTTACCTCCATCACCGGCCAATCACTGGATCGTATCCTGGGAACCTCCAAACGTTCCGCCCTCCTTAAAGGATTTGTTCCCAACGTTCGCAGAGTCCATTTGAGACAAACTTAGCCTGATTCACTTTCTTTTCTTCAATGATCGCAGCCATTACGATCAATTTTGCTTTGACGATTGGTCAAAGCCGCCAAATTTGATGTCTATGCATTTGGCAATGATGTCCAACAATTTGTGGTAGTCCTCCTTCAAAGATCCTCTTGTTAGTCAGTGTAGACTATCTTTTTCAAGATAATCGGTCTTGGCTACTTCTTCCAAGCAGCGGCCAAGTCAACATCAGCTTCATTGATTTCTCGTGTTCCTTCCGCGCGTGAATAGGCGAGCGTGTTCGCCAAATCCTTGGCGTAATGATGAACTCCTTCCCGTGAACAGGATTTGATCCCCTCATCGTGAATCTCGGCGTTCATGTAGAATTGTGCGACCTCTTCCACATAGGTCATCGGAAACTCCATCGTCAGAAATAGTTTTAGCCCAGACGTTTCTAGTTTTTCAGCGATCTTCTTTACGAGAGCTTCATCGGACCCCTGTTTGACCATACCCTCGAAATCCACAGTAGACCCGGTGTGGATTTGCTTTCCTAGCTTGACAAAATCATGAGTAGATGCCATTTTTCAAAGATTTCACCAAACAAAACTTAGAAGGTGATTTGAAGATTGATAGGGTTTTGAGAGAGAGTTTTTGCATTTGCTTTTGAGAGAGAAAATGAACAGTTTTGGTAATGTGTGAGAGAAACGGACGAAAATGGTTTAAGTATGGTTCATGAAAAGACGTGCGGGTGGTTTTTGAAATGTGATCAAAATCAACAGCTTAGATTTTGCACGCCGATTAGCATTTAATGTCTCGTATTTAATGCGGCAAAGATTTATATCCAATCATAAGCTTGGTGTGCGGCTTTTGCTGTACACGTCATAATTATGCTTGACGTCATTCTTAAAAACATTCTCGCTTAGTAAAAACGACGCATTTTTGTCACTTTGCTCATAAATGACTCAAACATCCCTTAGCCGATTTAACTCTTCTTCTCATAGTTCTCCTAGTGACTCAAATTTTGTCACTAACTCGATGCAGCTGTCTTTCCGATACGGCTATTTCACTTAGCTAATTTGAGAGTTCAGCTCTTTTTCCTTTTTCGTGTTGCATTTCTTTTCTTTGAGTCTTCCGGTGTCACTCACTCAATTAACCCTAACTCATGCTTGAGTTCTTCAAATCTTGACTCACATAATGGTTTTGTGAATATGTCACCAACCTGTTTATCGGTTGAAATATATTCCAAGGTGATGTCCTTCTTTTCAACATGATCTCTTATGAAGTGATATCGACATCGATATGCTTTGTTCTTGAGTGCAACACAGATTTTGAGTGATTGAAATTGCACTTGTGTTATCACACATGATTGGAATTTCCTTTTCTTCAACTTCATAGTCTCTCACCATTTGTCTCATCCATAGGACTTGGGCACAAAACGCCCCGCACCTATGTATTTTGCTTCAAATGTAGAGGTGGCTATTGAATTTTGCTTTTTGCTAAACCAGAAATTAGCCTTGTTTCAAGCATTTGACATGTGCCTCGAGGTGCTCTTCCCATCAACTCTACATCCAAAGATAGTCGAGTCCGAATAGCCAATTAGCTTGAATCCACCTTCCTTTGGATACCATAAGCCAACTTCTTGGCTTCCTTTCAAATATCTCAAGATCCTCTTGGTGAAGTCATATGGCTTTCTTTTGGAGCAGATTGAAATCTTGCACATATAGCTACAAAGAAAGGTGATGTTTGGCCTTTGCTTGTGAGATAAAGCAATGATCCAATAAGTGCTTTGTATCTTGTTTGATCTACGGCTTGCCATCTACATCCATGTCCATTTTGATGATGTATTCATTGGTATTTTCACGTAAGACTTCTCTTCCATGCCAAATTTCTTCACTAAATCTCGGTGTATTTTGTTTGACTTATGAAGGTTCCATCCTTCAGTTGTTTCACTTGGAGTCCAAGGAAGAATGTCAGCTCTCCCATCATGCTCATTTCGAATTTGCTTTGCATGAGGTTTGAAAATTTATCACACAGCTCTTTGTTTGTGGATCCAAAAATAATGTCATCCACATATATTTGAACAAGCAATATACTCTTCGCATCTTGAATTACAAGAGTGTTCTATCCACTTTGCCTTTTGTGAATCCGTTCTCGATCGGAATTGTGACAAAGTTTCATACCATGCTCTGGGTGCCTGTTTCAATCCATATAGAGCTTTCTTGAGTTTGTATACCTTATCTCCAAGAGTCTTCTGCTCAAATCCTGGAGGTTGTTCAACATACACTTCTTCTTCCAATAAACCATTAAGGAATGCACTCTTTACATCCATTTGATATACAATAAAATTCTTGTGAGTTGCATAGGCAAGAAACATCCTTATAGCTTCCAATCTTGCTACAGGGGCAAATGTTTCATCAAAATCTATCCCTTCTTCTTGGCAATATCTTTTGGCTACTAATCTTGCTTTGTTTCTTACCACAGAACCTTCCTCGGTCATCTTGTTTCTGAACACCCATTTAGTGCCAATAACATTTTGATGGGTGGGTCTTTGAACCAATTCCCATACTTTATTTCTTTCAAACTGATTCAGCTCTTCTTGCATAGCTTGAATCCAATGTGTGTCATCCAATGCTTGTGACACATCTTTAGGCTCTATTTGTGAGATAAAGCATGTGAACATAGCTTCTTGTTGAGTTATGGATCTTGTTTTGACACCTTCTCTTATATCTCCAATGACTAGTTCTCGTGGATGGTCTCTCGGCCATCTTACATCGAGTTGGAGTAAGTTAGCTGGATTCGATCGTCTTGCGGCTATGTTGCTTTGATCAGCTCTCTCGTCATCACTTAGCTGCAGATTTTCCATTGTTTTTTAGACTCGGCTATCTCATCTTCATCCGGGTTTATAATTCCAACTTGACTTGAAAGATAGGGACTCTTACGCATGGTTGGTTGATTCAACTTATCACCGACTCTTCAATGTCTTCTCCATTTACATTTGGCTCATCAAACACCACATGAATGGATTCCTCTGTAACCATAGTCCTCTTGTTGAGTGCTCTGAGGCTTTGCTTTCAAATGAGTATCCCAAGAAGATACCTTCATCAGCTTTAGCATCAAAAGCCTTCAAATTGTCCTTGCCATTGTTATGGATGAAGCATTTACATCCAAATATTCTAAAATATGCAACATTTGGTTTTCTCCCTATCCAAATCTCATAGGGAGTCTTTGTCACCGTCTGTTTATCATGCATCTATTTTGAGTGTAGCATGTTGTGTTTATTGCTTGACCCAAAATCTTTTAGGTAACCTGCTTGACTAACATGGTCCTTGCTTTGCT